>JAQGAT010000756.1:0-23422 GCA_034687845.1 Pantelozetes paolii
TCTCTCTCTCTCTTTCTCTCTCTCTCTCTCTCTCTCTCTCTCTCTCCCCCCGCAGATGTTATAAAAATTGATTGAAAAAATTGTTCATTAAATTCAGTGAAAGAGTTGAATAAAACATTTGAATTATTTGTGAACAACTCCTGTAAGCCTTAAATTTCAAAACGTTTGAGAAGTGAATAGTTTTTGACTATTTTGAAGTCAGTTCTCAAATATATTTCATGTATTTCATGATTAACGAGATTTTTAAACCAAAGACAACTTAATTCTGAATTAACGGCAAATCAATTGAATTGAAGCGAAAGAAAGACAAACAAAAAGTTTTCACAAAAATTTTAGATTAACTCAGACTTCAGTTGAGACTTAAAATTGATTTCTTCTTCACTTTAATTGTCGTCTAATGTTGTAATTAATTGTGAATTTTCGATGAAAATCAAGTGAAGGCCGGGAAAGGGAGGACAGGTCTGAACACAACTAAAGGGATGCCAAACGAATGTTTAATTGATTACACATGACTTGAGACACAATTATCTGTTGCTCTAATGAGAGCAATAAAAAATTGTTTAATACAATGAGTGTCTTCAGTAAGCACAGGGATGTAAGTGCTCTCATGTTGGGCGCAAATCAAGTGAATTTACTAATTATTATTCACTTCTATAACGCTTTCATTTAACTCAAGAGAAGTGATCAAAAAAGAGAGAGATTTTTGTTAAATCTCTAAAAACACTAATTATTTATCCATTTTTAGTGAAAAAGTTTTTTAATTCATTTATTTGTTTGAGATTTGAGTCATAATTAGAGTTCAGTAGAGCTCTTATATTGTAAACCAAATTAATGATCAATTATTTGCTGTGATTTGTCTCACAATCCTTTCACATCCGTTCATATCCAGCACATTTAGTTTTGGACCCCTTTTTTGCATAGATTTCTATTGAATTCAATACTTTTAATAATGATATACAAAATCATTGGTTGTGTTTCACTAAAAGACTAATCTCTCCATCATTTCTCTAAAATGTATTTACATTAGAGTTGAGGACAATTGCCTAACGAATGCACTTTTTAAGCTCTGAGTCCCTTGTCTTGTATTTTAAGCCCCAATAATCCTTTGCAACCCTTTTCTCAATACAAAAAAAATTGTTAAATTGGTTATGAGATGACTCAACTCAGGGGCTTATTATACACAACCCTATCATTACACTGACTATCAATTGATTTAATGAATTACTATTTATATTCAAACAGTTTATGACATTTTGCAGACTATTTCAGTGGAGATATCAATGAATACAGCGTTTCTTAAATCAAAACTTACTCTAAGTTTTGTTAATCCAATAAATATTCAGTAAATTTAAGATTAGTGTCAGAAATGAGTTATAAATGAATTGAAATAATTGTTAACAAATCTCTGCATAATTTCATTGAAGACTCAATTCATAAATATTTTCTCATTAACTGACGGTTTGTTTATTTGCTGTAATCATTCATAAATAAAACATTGATTCAAATGAATAGTCATTTTTGTGAATAAAATAAAATTTTGCCAAATATTTCAATTAATTTCTGATTTATTGCTGTTTTTATGATAATATTTCTGAAAAGATATTTTCAAATAAAAAACACTTAAACTCAAAACTTTGCAAATATTTTGATTAAATAATAAACAATTCAATTGTTTATAACATTTTGTGTGAAAACAAGTGAAACAATTAATAGTTATTTCAAATTTATGTAATATTTGGGGAAAAACTGAAATAAAAAAAATCACTTCAATGTAATCTAAAAAATCTCACACAAAAGCCGATAACAAACTGAGAAATACTTTCATTAATGTCTGAATTAATGTATGATTTTAATACCCCTTAAGGGGTATTATGAGAGCAAAGGATCAGTAAATTCATACAAATATAAAAATTAATTTTCTGTTCATTTCATAACTCGATTACAAAGTCTTAAACATTAAATAAATGCTTATCTCATGAAGAGATCATTCACTCAATAAATATTTAAAATTAAAAACTCATAAATAGTTTTAAAATTACTTTTTATCAAAATATTTTAAAATTTAATATCAATTTAAAGAAATAATGGCATAAAAGGGCATAAAATTGTTAATTTGTATGAAATAAGTGTTATTTGAACTAAAATTCTTTCATTAAATACACATTTATATTATTTTTGTCACAAATTTATCTTAATTTTCATTTAATTTGATTAAAAATCAATGGTTTGGTCACAGCTCTGCACCAATTGATGGCGTTTTGTGGCTAACATTCAGTCAATCCTTTCATTGCTTTTATATTTTATGGCATTTTTATTAACTAAAAGACATTAATCACTGAATCATTGCTTACATTAAATCCATAGATATATCATCTGAACGTTCAATGAGTGCACCGATGGATGTCTTCAACCCTTTAAGTTAAACTAATATTTAAATCTTAGATAACATAAAATCAAATTATAAACAAATTGTGGGGTTTTTAGTTAGACTTATGAAACAATTGAAAAAAATATCAAAACATAAATCAAACTAAAGGTTAAGTAAACTTCAATACAAATATTAATTCAGTGTTTAATGAATTCAATAAATTTAAATCACTATTAATTAAAACTTAATTAAAATAAGTGAATGAATTTTGCATTCAAATTGTAATCAGTTTTGTTTGAAATGCAAATCAAATCTAGAGTTCAATAAAACAATGAATACATTAATATTAAAACAATCAATGCAAGGGTGAAGGGGTTGTAATGTGTTATGTTTAAAATCTAATAATTTCTATGAAGTTTTGGAAAGTTTTTATTCAAACTAGATTTGACTCTAGAGTTACTCAGAGTTGATTTAAATATTTTATAACTAAATTCAATGAAAAACAATTCAATTCAACGATAGTTTAAATTAAAATCAATTAATTGTACAAAAATATAGTTTAACTGAAGTCGTGTTCAATGAATCAAAGTTTTGGGAAATATTTCACATGTTTTGCGGAAATAAATTCAAAACTATTGATAGTTATTGAGTTGTTTTCACGTTTATAACACTTGAAGTAAATTTCTTATGAATTTCTGTAAATTATTTCAAAATTTTAAAACAAATTTCTCATTGCTTAGACTTAAACCTTTGATTCAGGACTTTAGTCACAGAATAAAAGAAGAATTCATTAAATTTCAAACAAAATGTTAAATAGTTTTCAAGGATTGATGTCTAGTTTAACATTAAAACTAAAGATGAGAAAAAATATTTGCCGTTTTTGACATCAAAACAGATTAATAATTGTATAATTGGTTCACAAAAATGGGTTTAAATTATAGCCAATTATTGATAAATTAATTTCAAGTTCAAAATTGATATGAGTTTTGAATACAAAATAACATATAATTAGGTGAAAAATAATAATAACATAGCATTTGATGAACTAATAGTAAACTTAATTGGATTTCAGTTAAAAAGTCGTGAAAATTGTTATTTTGGTTAAAACTGTCTTAAAATACAAACATTTTTCTTCAAACCTCCAATCGATAAGAGATTTTTGAGAAATATTTTTCTCAGTTTTTGATTTTAATTAAATTCACATTAAGTCAAAGTCAAGGAAATTAAAAACTAATAATCTTTTTATTAGTTGTAAATTAAAATATAAATAATATTTCATTTGCAACAGAGATAGCAATCAATTGCTATGCTTTGCAGTGGTATTTCAAATGCAAACAAATTTCTGCTGATATGAGAGAAGTTTAATAAAAAGATTTAATAAAATATTTTTGAATTATATTTATCTATCGGTGCCTTAAGTATGGCTGAAAATAATAATAAAACTGAGAGATAAGCGAAAGATTGAGATGAAGTGAAAAGAAATAAAAATTCATTTAATATTTAGAAATAAAGTCTCGAAAACATTGAAACACAAGTCACTCATTGGTATTGCACTTAATGTGAGGTTTCTTTTGGGGACTAAATAATAAAATTGGTTTAAAAAACCAAAAGACCAGACATTGAAGGCAATGACAATAAATCTCAAATGCAATACAAATAAATTGTCTGCAAATGAGTCGCGATTTTGTGAGAGAATCGCTGATAAGATTCTGGACTTCAGTTCATATCAAACCCAAAATCATTTTTGTTTACATAAAAACATAAGTATTTTTTGCGCAATGAAATCGTTTTTCATTATTCAAAACATCAAATTAAAAGCATGTAATCAACTGCTGGTCATCTCTGATAGCATTTAATTGATAGACTCTTCTCTGACATTAAATACTTATTTGCATTCAATTCAAGTGTAAAAACTTCATAAAAAAGTATTTCAATGTTTTAATAGATATTTTGTTATTGTTTTTACTCTTCAGAAGAATTCAAATAAACTTTTTATGTTTTCTTTAAATTAGATTTTATCAGATTGTCTGCCATTAACTCCTATCAACAGATAGTCTCTGAAAAGTTAGTATTTCCGTCGCATTTAGAAGAAAAAGTGTCACATAATGACCACTCTATGCATACGTACGTAATGGACGACCCCTTAATAAACTTAATTTAACACTACATGCCGTAAGGAGTGTATTCTAAGGGGCATTATATGGGAATCATAAGGGGTATCAATAATCCCATTCTCTTACAAACGGATCCTCTTTTACACGAATTCTTCTTAAGGACAAAGTTATTCATTGTTTTGTTGGTATTTAAAGATGTGTTTGAATGTCATGTCTTCATGTCTTGTCAGTCAAACAACTCGTGGCATAAATAGCAGTCTTTCAGAGTTCATATGCAAAACACATGTTTCAGGACTTATGGCTTAAAATTGAAAATTCCGTTCAAAAAACATCTTTTTATAAAGAAATCAATGATTACTTTGTGTTTCATATAATTTCAGACATAGTCTATGATTATATCCAACACGTTATGAATAACATGGTATTAATTGAGTCACTATTGCCAACACCTGAGGGTATATTCAGTGAAAAAATATTTTTCATGTATTTAATGATTTAAATCTGTTTTTGCTATCAAAAGGTCTTTTATATAAAAAATAACAAAATATATTAATAAACTTTAAATGTTTGAAAAAGTCATAAAAAATGTGAAAATATTTTAAATAATATTTCATTTGATGTTTGAACTCATAAAGTGATTGAAATTAATTGTATATTCAGTTAATTATTTTCTCAACACTTATTAATACTATAATTGAGTTTCAAATAATGATATGTTTTATGCGTTTTTTGATTCATATAAAGTGATAAAACTTGAATTGTATTCAATGGTAATCATTATTAAAGGGCTTTTTGAATGAAATTTATTGCTTGTTATAAACTATTTGAATATTTCATTCAAGGTTTGTTGAAAAATAGTTTCACTAAAAACTATTTTGATTACAAAAATGTATCTGAAACTGCATTTATATACAGTATTTTATTTACTGTTTAACGCATTTAATAAAAATATTTCAATGATTTGTTTATCATTTAAACAAAATATTTTACAAAAATATATAAATTCTTTAAAAATATATTTTAATTATTAATTAAATTTGAATCAAATCTTTAGTTAACGATCTTTTGCCTCAATTTGATATCAATATCCTTTGAAATATTTAAAATCATTATTAGTTATAATTACAAAAAAAAATCAATTAAAACTGATATCACTTTTAATTGAATTCATTTAAAAAGCGCCGAAATGTTTAGATATTTAAGATAAAAATCTCATGAAATTGTTATAATAAGCGGCGACTGAAACACACAAACAGTTTTTTATGTTTACTTTTAAAACTCAAACACTGCCTAAAGTGTTGTCACAAATGTTTGTTAACTAAATCTCATCAAAAATTTATTAATATTTTGTAACAAAAAAACAAAATAAAAACTCATTTCAACTCATTATAGCAGAAAATATTTAAAATAATTAAATATCTTTACAAATGACTGAATTGTGAGACTATTTCATGAAAAGTGAATACAAGTTATTAAATATTATATATTTCTAACGCTTTTCTCATATAATATATCAATCATGACATAAGTGTTAATTTTGTTTTGCTTTTTGACATTTTATAAATATTTATTATAAATTATGCTAACATTGAAAACCTTGCAAAACATTGAGAAACGTTAAGTGAAAACGTTATAAACAATTATTTGATTTCAATTTTCAAGCCATTTATTGCCTTTAAGTTTTAGATCTCATCTTCTGATAAAAATATTAACAATTTTTTATCACTTAGTAATCAATAATTGAATTTTTCATAAACAATATTTCATATTTCAAACCAAAGACTAAACTAACAGTTAATTAATAATGTTTTTCATCTAATTTACAATCAAAACGATTGTTTGACTAAAACATGGAGTGATTTGCAATTAATTAACTTTCCTTTAGATCAGGGTCTTTGATATATATATAGAGTAAGAAATATGATTTTAAAAATTAATTGTTAAATGTTTTCACTAATAAATCACAATATACTATCAACAGAGGAAATGTATCACAAAGTATAGCATTTAAAGTATAATATTAATTAAAATGAATTCCAAGTGCTGTATGTTCTGGATAAATTTAAATTTCAATTATATATCAAAACTAATTGACAGTTTTTAAATGAATTGTGTTTATAATGGTGTAAATAATTGTTAATTAAATGATAGCCGTTGTGTAATACCTGTCCTTTTAATGAAAATCATTAACTGATGATTAGATTTTTAGTTAAAAAATAAAATACAAATAATATTTAATTAATTACTTTTCTTACACGAAAGGCATCGAAAAAATAAAAACTAATAATAAATGCAAATCAAAATCTTGTGTTTAGTTTTAGTTTTGGCCACAAATTTGTTTTTTATTACAAAAAATAACACAAATTTTTAATTAAAAAATTTATGACATTATTATCTATAAGTCATTAAAAAATAAAAATCAAATATTAATATAACATTAAAAATGAATTTTTAGTTTTTTGTGCGAAAACAGAAATATGTGTTAAAAATAAGTACAAAATTATCGCAATTTCTGCCGGAATTGAAAATTTTTCAAGTTTTTCAAATAATTTATTATTTTTTTTGTTTAGTTATTCATAACTGAATTCAATTAAAATATTTTTCATTTTTCTTGCAAACGATTTGTCAGTTTTTTATTCATAAATAGTTTGGTTTCAGTGAATAGTTTTTGCATTGAATGTGAATTTTCTTCAAAACTTAATTCAATTATTATTTTATTTTTTGAAGTTTTAATCCAATAATCAAAATGAAATCCAACTCTCAGTTGGCCTTAAATCCAGTTTTCAATTGAATGTCAAACAGATTTTCAAATTAAAAACTTTTGATAATAACATTACAAATGCAAAATATATTCACCATAGAGTGCTGTCGTGAGACAACTGCCCCACAATCGCACCGACGGTTAGGTGCAGTGCTATAATCAAAATAATAGTAACGATAATAATAAGATCAATACATATATTGAAATGAAGTATAAGTTGAGCGCAATATTCACTACATTATTACGTATTAGCCCTATGTTTGCAACAATTGAGGGGAACGGTAGGGGTCGTCACAGATAGGGGGCTGACATAGAGACTGGTCTGTATAGCGGAACCTAAACTAATCTAATTATATGAGTGACTCTGCCGGTGGTCTTCAACGGTGTCTGTATTTGAGCCACGAATTCATAGTTCGCAAAACGAAACATATTTTTGGCCACCTTTTTGTTAGCCCACTCCTCCCGATTAGCACTCGTAGCACTCGTACGGTACATAATATACCCCTGATTTACATTTATGTAAGAATAAGTAGACATAACTTTTTGCGGCAGTTTTTGCTGATAATTATAATGAATAGTCAGGGCTTTGAGTATTACTTGAGTATTGCTGTCAAACAAGTGGTTGAATAACAAAAAATTGTAATTTCTTTTCGGGAATTATATCTGTTTTGCAAATACTGTGCCATAATATGAGTGCAAAACAAGAATTTCATTAAAAAACTGCCAAAAAGTTTCCTTTCTTTATGTTTTATTAGTAAATACTTTAAGACTTCGCCCCAAAGGCTTTGCATTTAATATTTTTTCACTTAATCTCTGGCATAATGTGAAACCAAATTAATATAAGTGTCGAACACTTTGGTGGAGAAGAGAGAGGAAAGGGAGGAAAGAGAGGAAAGCCTTCACTAAAAAAAGTAAAATTAATTTTTCTTTTCATAAACTTCTGACTGATATCTACTGTGAAGTGAAAAATATCTCTTAAGATATAATCTCTTGAATTGAAGATTGATTTTTGTGCTCTTGTGTTGAAAATAAGTCAAATATTTAATTGAATTTTCTCTTAATTTCATTTGAGTTTACTTTTCATCAAATGATATCATCTTTTAGTAGGAAATCAATCATAAAATAGGGTCGAAGTGATACTAATATAAGACTTATTTTAGGATTACTTTTACATCAAGTCTTCAATAGGTTTACACAAAAAGTTAATTTCAATTATTAGACTACTGTTTCACTCATACACTCACACAATATAATAGCACTTGAATTGAATTTAATTATTAATTCATTGGAGTATTGGATGCAAACAATAATATCAATCACTTGAATGACTGAGTGTTTGGGTTGTAATGCATTCAATGTTGACATTCATTAGTGAATTGCATTCAATTTCAGTTCATTTATTGATTTGAATTTGAATTGAAGGCAAATATCAATACAATTAAGTCTTTTCTCTTAATATCGCTCTTAAAAAACATTTATAACTATATCTTATCGTCTAATTAGGTCTCAATTTGTAACCACATCTCAAGCCTTGTATTCAATATTCATATCTTTAACACTTATTTAAGTCAAGAGTTTTGAGATTCAATTAATCCATAATTTAATCATTGATTTAATCATAAAATTTATATAAAAATGTTTTGACTATTGAGTCGTTGAACTGTTTTTGCAGCAAAAATAATATTAAATGTAATCTAAATATTATTTTTATATTAGTTTTGACTTTTGAGTGGTTTTTGTGTTAGAAATCTGTTGGACTTGTAATAGCATTGTCTGACACTAACATCAGATCCCTATTTACATGAAGTACTTGAACAACACATACATAAGCGCTGACACAATCGCATCAGAATCTGGACTCAACTGTAATGTATAGTAATTGGCATTCCTTTGACTCAAACAACAAAAAAGTCTCATTTATATTGAGTGCAATTGCAGTCTCACTCTCACTCTCGGGCACTGAAATCCCATTTTCTCTCAATTCGATAGCGCTTTCGGTGCTGTTTAATAATGCGTGTCTACCAGTGCTTTGCCAGTGTTGGCCAGTCGTTTGCAAATGCATTTTAGCAATAATTCTCAAAACATAGACCAACAAAAGCACTCATTATTGAGATTGCTTTCAAATGAGTTTAACATTTCTCTACTCATTAATACCCTTCTCATTCACATGATCTCTCTCTCTCTCTCTCTCTCTCTCTCTCTCTCTCTCTCTCTCTCTCTCTCGGATATACACCACAAGAAGTTTTTAAGTGAAATATTGCCCATAATTTCCGTCAACTTATAAAAAACACAAACTTTTTACTCAACTTTTGCTATGGTTTTGAGAATTTGAAAACTATTTCAAACTTTATTTGCATTTTCTGATACAGTATTTGAAAAAATATTTTGAATTCAGAGGAAGAGAAGAGAAAAAAATCATTTATTATTTGTTTCGGGTTTTGTGTCAGTATTTTAACCGTAACTGACATAACATAAAAAGTGATTAATTATTAATTTAAAAATTAATCTCTTTTTAATAACATTGAGTTCGTGTCTGAGTGTCTGAAACCTAATGTAATGTTTGAAATAATAGCAGAATTTCAGTTACAATGCACTGAAAAAAAAACTCTAAAATCTATGTCTCATTAAAAATTCTGAACTATTTTTGCATAAAAATGTTATTTTTTTCACTACATCTCTGTGCGATCGGGACTGACATCAAAACGCAATTTTCCCCCTGTTTTCAGATAACAGCAGAGCATTGAAACTGATTTTAAAGTTTATGAAAAACCTCTCAATTCAGTGGAAATACAGCGAAAAATAGCACAAAATTTCAAAATCCTTTTAAATAATTAAATCGTTTTAGAGATGATTCACAACTTTATTATATGTATTGCAAAGAGATTTGTGAGTATTTTTGCCAGAAGTGAGAGGACCAACAGTTTATGACACTCGTGGGATGACACGCATACTATCATCCGGTGCTGTTGTGTCGTAAAAGATCAATCCGTTGCTGATATACCAGTGCTGTAGAGATGACCCAAACGTATCGAATCGAGAAATAATACTAAACTTGAATTGAATTTTAAAGCAGACATAAAGTGAACGCCAAATGAAAGATGAGTTTAATTTTTAGCATTAAAAACCATAACAAGAGTTGAAGCACGTGTGGGTCCCTCTCATCCCAAATATAGCATTTGATAATATATTTGAAGTGAATTTATAAAAACCCTAAACTAATCATCAATTTTAATCAATCTGTCGGTGCAAAGAGCTCCCGGATATCTACACAAGTATTTTATTTATATAACATTTTTCTCTCCCAAAGACTGATTCAAAAATATAACTCAAATATAACTCAATTTGTTTTAATGAAAACATATGCACAAAGAGTTAGTCATTATTTTTCAGTCATGTTTTGTTCATTTATTTTTTGCAAGACTTGTGTTTTTGACACTGAATTGGGTTTTAAATGAAATCAATTTCAAAGATAAATGTGTTTTCAGTGAAGAAAAGTATTGAAAATGTATTTATTGTTAACAATTGGAGCCAAAAATCTCATTCAAAAACATTAAATTAAATTAAATTTATTAATTGATCCGTGAATTTGGTCCCAACACTGCCATCACATGCACTACACAACCCTATACTGCCAGTGCTATTAAGCACTTTAACCGAAAACCGGTAAAAGAAAAATATTTCAATCTATTTGTGCCAAAAATATCGGACGAGTTATTTTGTGCGATTGGTTTCAGTCCAGGGTTCTCTCAATTTTTCAATTAAAAAGCCCGGAATCGCACGTGTCTTTCGGTAGGCTTCTACTCTATTACGCCATGTCCTGTCCTGTGCTCTACATATGAGTCGTGTTTGGGTAAGAGCCCCAAAACTGGCACTCATTTCCTTCAATAATGTAAAATATTTTGAGTAAAAGTTTTGAAACTCATTCAAACGGTATAATATGTTTGGGCTGTTTGGACAGGCAGTAGATGTGGTAACCAATGATCCCGAAACTAAGTCTTCTCTCCTATACTCTGCTCCCAGTGCTCACAATCTCCAGATCTAATTGTGTGAACACTAAAAATAATTTTGGCCTCAATTTAATCATTAGTAAAGTTAAGCATAAAATTCAATTATGAAAACATTTATTGTTTTTCATTGGATTTGAATCTTATTTTTCAAAAACACATTCATTTCTCTAACAAATGATTAAAACAACAATTTTGTTGATTATGTTTGTGAAGGATAACACAAATATTCAGAATTCCTGTTACGAGACGTCTCTTTATATTTAGTTTCAAATGAAAGTGAATTTTTAGTTTCATTTTATTGTTTAATAATTACAAACAAATGAAATCCTATTTCATATAAACTCTATTAACGATATTATTGACTGCAATATTGGGTATAAGTGCTAACAATTCAGATGTCGTATCGATGTCTCCAATTGAGTCACAATAAGCTTAAGTTGTATTAAATAGCAAATTGTTATCAAATGATCTCAAATTGAATTCAATTCAAGAATAGATTTCTTGTAAATAGAGAACTGGTAGACAACAGATGAACTGGTAGTTAGAGTCGCGCATAGCTTTGATATTTGAAACTTAACATACATTTCCATTCCCTGCCATTCATTGCAATATTTTTTTACAAAAAGATAGATATAAATCATTAGATAGTGTACACATCGGGTACTGTAATAAGAGGTAGTAGTCATATGGGATGGGATGGGATCTGATGTAATACTAATCCATCAACTGATCAAACAAAGTATGAACTTTTCAATTGAGTGCTTATGCATAATGTATTTCCTAATAATCAAATCCTACAATAAGTTTGACTCAAAATACCGTTTTTTATACTTTTTTCAAATTATCGGTCCATTTGTTGACTTTGTTTGCATTGCGTTAACAGTTTTGCCGAAACACTAAAGTCTGTAAACCAAAGACCAAATGTTGACTTCAATGAGGAGTGCATTGCTTTTAAGCACAAAATTTTGGTATTTTGTCAAAAGTTTGTTCAGTATTTCAGTTTGAAAATAGATTCGACAGCTTTTACTCCAATCCTCTATCAATCGTCTCTCTCTTATGTCTGTGAACTAACTGTGCAAATACGACATTTGTATGCATTGGTGAAGAGAGTGTTGGCCTCAAAGTAATTATGTTTGTATTGGAGAACAGACATCAATCTTGTATTGGATGTGAAAACTGTTTGACAATTTGCAGACAATATATACACAACTATTACTTCAAATCAATTCTGAATTGACTTCAAATCAAATGAATCTCTCTTTTCATCGAAACTCTGTTTTTTAGGAATTCATTAATCATTTCAAAGCTTTTATTTGAATTCAATTATCAAAAAGAAATTACAAATCATTTATAACATTGTATTCAAAAACACAATGAATGACTTGTATTCATAAAAGTTGCAAAAATGTCATTTTATTTGCTATTAAAACCAATATTTCATGTGCTGTTCAACAGTTCAGAAATGATATCAAAACTAAATATAACTTTTAAAACAAATTATTCACAAAATAACAGAAATTTTGTGTTAATTTCAGAGTAAAGTAAAAATCGATGTCTTTCTCATTGAAACTGTCATATAATCTGTACTTTAGGTCTAATAGAGAGTCAATCCGTCCGTCAATCCTATTGAGAAATATACTGGCGTTGCCTGCGATCTGACTGTTCTCCCCCTCCCTTCACTCCAGCCTTACATGCAATACATCTGATGGCTGTCTTCGGTCTACATCCCATTCCCTGTTGCACAGACCCTAATGAAGCCAAAGTAGAGGACACACAAAGTTTCTGCGAATATATAACTGCAATACAAATGACGGATTATTTGAGGAACAGATCCCTGGGCTTTGAATACATTGTAATATTGTGTTCACAATCCATCCGTTTTTGTGTTCCTCAGAGAATATTTCAAATTTTGGGGATTTCACTAATACCTCGGTATCTCAGCCCCTCTACAGGCGCTACAAAAACTTATACTTCATTTGACAAATAAGAAGAGCAGCACTTCTACCTCCTCGACAGCACAGGCAGCCAAGGGATCAGATCTGATCATAAAAGATTGATGTTATATAAACATCATATTTGCGATGTGTCCTACGCTTTGGCATAACTGTGCGATTAGTGTCGATATTGTAATTGTAATAAACATTTTGCGAATGAAATAGATTTTATGATAACTTTCTGCACTTCAGAGAGACTTTACCCCAAAAACCAATTGAATAACTCATTGGAAAGACTCATAACTTTGAAGAGAAAAATGTTTTATTTTTATTACGATTAGTGTATAAACTGATCACTAATTCACTTCAATATCTCTTACTTTTAATTATATTTAGCAAACATTAGACGCAAAACTAGTTTTTATTCATTTGACGCAAAGTATAACTTCTTTGGCATAACATATGAGATATTATAAGAATTTTTGTGAATATTTTTTGCACAAAATTTCACTCATTTTATATCTCATACAAGAATGTGTCCAAAATCTCTACCCGAGCTGTCATTACATGCGAATAGTTTTAAACTTAAGTTCATTTAGATGTAAGGAAATGGCAATAATTTGTTGACTGTTTCTCAACAGATATTATTATTCAATGACTTGAAAAATAGTTTTGACTGAAAATCTTATTATACTTTTAAATGTTTAAAATGTTTATTGTCTTCACATAAATATATATGACTTCAGAAACTCGAGAATAATTTATTAATCAATGAATATATTAACTGAATATCTCTGTCATAGCTATCAATAGGTTTTGAATAAGTTTTAAATTACTTTTTATTACTGTTTTATACTTTTGTTAGTATTTTTCGCATCAATTAAGTAATCATTTCTATGAATACAATAGCACTGAGTGTGTAATAAAAGGCCAAAAATAAAGTAACAAAAGATTTTCTAGTTTTAGTTTAATCAACAAAACTTGTGATAACATGAGAAGAGATTTATAAAATACAAGTGTTTTTATAACACATGCAATAAATTATATAATAATTGTTAGCATAGAGTGAATGAAAAACAAATGATTTTAAATCAAATTAAAGTTATTTTTATATATTTTTCAGATTTTATGACAACTTTTTGTTTAATTATTTAAATTCAAAGTCAATCGTAAAAACTTTTTTTTATATCATTTCTCTCCAAAACAGTTAAAACTATAAAAGTTGTTGCGCTGTAATAAAGAGAGGCCGCCCTCAACGCCTTGTCCTCTGCACTCCCTGTGCAATCTCCTAAATGTAATATCATATAAACGGCACAAATCTATCGGCGCATGACTTGCCATCCAATTGGTCTCTCACTGCTGAGACGTTCGCTGAGAAACACGAACTGATGGTGCGATCGGCACTTGACGTTCAGTACGAAGAAGTGCAACACAAGAGTGAAATAAGTTATAGTCTTTGATCTGTAAAAGAGATCTTATTTAGTGATTGTCTTCGTTAGCCTCAGAGCCACTGATTCTTGAACTCTTCTGAATATAAAACACTTAAACCATTGAATAGTTGTTTCATTTTAATTGTGGGGCTGTTCTCCAAACAATCTATTTATTACTTACTGTTCCACACATACCTGTGCCCACTAATCACAAGCTCAACTGACACTGAAGGCAACGTACTCTTCGAGTGCTCCTAATTATATATACGGCGAAAAAAAGTTTTTAAAATTTATCGCAAATTTTATTATACATTCACTTCAATAAAACAAAGGTGTGAACACTCGGCCGAACAGTGGGTTCAGTCGTTTAGTGCTGTTTATGAATGCTTTGAAACTTTTATCACAACACCGGTGGTTATGAATCCGACTTTTTCTTCACTCTTAGGAGACATTTAACGTTTGATTTGTCAATGCTTTGTAATATAAAGAAGTTTTTGTGCTATCATTGAAAGTATTTCTTCAAATGAGTGACACATTTGTTAACATAATCTGAATGTTTGTGTTTTTGGCCAAATATTTATCGATTAAATGAACTCTCAATTCAAGCATTGATTTCAAACGAAAACTGTATTTCAATCATAACTTTTTTCAATCGTCGATAAAACTCAAGTTATTTTAAGGTATGTTTGAATTTATGTTTAAATTTTCTGTTTATTATCTCATTTTGAATCTCAGTTTGAAAACTGATTTTTATTTCTCTCTGCAATAACTTTATTAAACTTTTCTCTCAATAACACTCTGTTTTTCGGAGAACTTCTTCTGAAGTAATAAAAAAACAAAGACTTATAATGAAAACAAAGTTAAGACTAATGTTTGCAAAACGGAATCACAAATAAAACCCTAATATTAGATGAAATGTGAATTTGAGATAAGATTTTCGTAATAAAGAAAAGACAGAAAAAAAATTATTCCAACGAAAAGTGGATTTCATTTGCAATACATGAGAAAACACTGCTTTTAGTGAAGTGTTTGTCTGTCAGTAGTAGTTCCCGAGCACTGGTATCTCTGGTAGGTCTCAGGTGCAGTTTGGTATCACTGAATTGCTGCTCAATAGATATTGTTTTCTCAGTTTCTCTACTCTAACAGTGCTTTTGTGGTCGATATTATCGCTCAACCATTGCATGCATTGATCGCAAAAAACTTTAAGTATTGTATGGATTGAAGACTAAATGCTGTCTATAATTGATTTCTATGTGTTTAGACATAACGACACAAAACAAAAACCAAAAACTCAATCGGATTAGAGTTCACTATAATCTAAATTTCAAATACAATATAACCAGACATAAAACACTAACGTATTTGGCCTAACCTTACGGTGCATTACATTACAGTACACACCATACCATACCATACCATAACATATTGTTTTTTAAATTGAATTTTTTATATATAAAAACTATTTTATCATTTACTTAACACAAAAGACTGGTTATATTTATAGATAAGAGTGAAAGACTTGTATTCCTGAGGAACTGACTGTCTGTCTGTCTGTCTGTAACCCATATATTGAATGTAATAATCAAATGATAAAAATATATTTCTATTGTTTAGTGAAAATATTTTTCTTCGTTTGACATTTGACTCATTTGTAAACTTAATTTAAAAACGTCTTAAAAGAGGAAATACAAGACAAAGACTTAGACATAAAGACTTCCCAAACAAATATCTAATGAATATTTTGGCACTTAATTTGAAATAACTTATGAAAACCTTGTATTTCTTTAACAAAACATTCACTGATTTTGTGCCCCTTTTGATCAAATTTAATGCAATTCAAAGAAGAAGTGAAAATATATTTTCAAATTGAAATCCTTGAAGGGCTGGCAGTATAAGTCGTTCCCCAAAACTTGTCATTAATTTTGGTTTTTTGTTGTTAAGGCGAAGAGAATATAAATTTTTATTAAAATAATTATCAAATCTTGTTATCAGTTATCAGTTGTTTCACTGTTTTGTTGCCTCAAAACACAAAAAGTTTTGCTTCAAAACTGTTTGACAGAAAATAAATGAGAAAAAAATTTATTGAAAATTATTTATTTGTGTTTAAATTATATTCATTTCCAATATAACTGACATTTGTTTGGGCGCTCGTATGGTATAGGTTTCAATCATTGATGGCATCTATTATTAGATATAATATTATTATTCTTCGATTAGATTTTCAGCCATTCCTTCATCAAAATGATAATCAGTTTTATATCCACCAAACCATTCAATAAAAAATTTTTACAATTGTTAAGACTCTGGCAGAAAATAAAACCGAGGCATAGGTTACGACATACCAGTGCTCTAGGAATCAGTTTATTCAATCTCTGAGTCAATGATATAAAAATGGGAATAAGTTTGTCGACGAAGTCATCGATGTTTTGTTGTCGACACCAATAGTAGGAAACCATAAGAAAAATAAGAGAAAAATTGTTTTGAAATAAATACTGAAATCGATGTAAAGAAAAATGATTTGAAGAGAAGAAGAAGTGTTTGAGAAGAGCCTAAAGTGCGAGAGAGAGTAGCAGTCATTCAATGGGTATATAAAACATATTCCGGGTCTAAAAATCTGAAATTTATCTTCACATTTGCGCACATATACTCCCAATGCCTCTCTCTGTACACACTTCTGGAGCTCTTTTGTTGACGGATCCTATTCTTCATATAAGTCTATAATCCCATTCCTCCTGCTGTGCAATATTTCGCTTCTCTTTTAGCGGTATTACCAGAAAATAAAGCATTTCATGAAATAAGGTCTGCATTTGGAAACACGGGTTTTGTATGGCATCTGTGCCCACATATTGTCAGTTTTGGACAGTGAGACAGCACCGTGAACTCAATTTTAATACACGTGCGATACATGACATACCATTATATACTGTTTATACCATTAATAAAAAACCCTTAATTTGCTCATATTCAGAATATAATCAATTCATTTGAAGAACATTTGAGCCCCAAATCTATTTAGTTCACAGCAAGGGCTGGGATCCCAGTGCCAGCACTACAGCACACAAACACTAACGCTATCATCAAATTCTGAAAAATTGTTATTAAATCTCTTTCTCTTGTCTTTTATTTATTTTTTATTGAATTCAAATGTTTTTATAATATTTTATATAAAACACTGGACTTTTAGCACAAAATTTATTCCAAGCGCTCAAACAATTTGAGTGAAACTCCAATTCAAACAAATTTATAACAAAATAATAAAATCGTTTTCCGCTTAAGGCTATAAAGCAGTCGTTTTTTGTGCATAAAAGCCAAACATATTTTGCTATAAAGTCATGATTTTAGAGGAGAGTTAACGCAAACGAAAATTAATAATAAATAAAATTAAAATAAATTATTTAATGAAAAAACTATTTCAAAAATTATTCTTATAGTTCATGGAATACATTAATATACCAGTGCTCTCAGCACTGGTATAGCAGTTTTGGACTTAATTTAATGTTTAGTTTTGATTATATCATAAAATAATTTGCAATGATTTCAAGGATCACATCGTTTGGAGAGAAGAAAAAGAAAAAATAGGAAAATATTTTCACTTTTTTTTTGTTTAAATATCAAAAAACAAAACAAAACTTTTTATTTTTAATGATTGCAAACCCATTAGACATAACATTATTATTAAAAACATTTATTATATTTGACTGCAATTTGAAAGTAATTTTTGAAAACACGACTCCAAAGCAAAAGCAAATAAAATAAACACTAATTTAATATCATTTATAACTTTTTTTAGATTAAACTGAAAGTAAAGTAAAAATAAATACATTTTTATACTTTCGATGCGATTCTCGATAACTATTTGTTAAATGCCTTTCCTTTGAACCAAAAACTCTTAATGTGATTACGATTTGAAGCAATAATTTCATTAGTCTTTGATATCATTTCAATTATTTTTAATTGCATTCACATCACTGCCTAAAACACATATCCCTTTACATCCCTTTCCAGTTGTCTTTATCGCTGATGCTCTCAATTTGTGAGAAACATATCGTTTTGCAAACAATTCGTGAAAATTGTTATAACAGTTAAGCACTTGACTTTGATTTACATGTGTTTAACATATGACTACTCTATGGGCTTAAAACTGTTAATGCATTTCAATAACAAAACACAACCAAAAGCCTTGTTTTAGGTCCTAATGAATGGGATTTGTTTGGATGAGAGGAGAGAGCGGTTAACGCCGTTGAGGACTGAATATGTTTTGTTAGATATTGAGAGACGAGAGACAAGTCTTTACTCCAAATGCTTTGACAACTTGTAAGAGGAGTGAGAAAACAGTAATAATTAGTCATTGATCTCATACTATAAGACGTTTCCGTTTACTGACAACTCGACAATCATTTATTAGATCAGTCTTTAACTGATTACTCACTTAACTCACATACCAGTGCTATAATAGAGTACAACAAGAATTTAAAAGCAAAGGACTAAACCCAGAAGTGATTGCATAAAAACAAAACAAAAAATCAATGAAATGTTAGATGCAATCAATAGGACAGTCGTTTATGCTATCAATTGAGTGTTAGTTTCAATTCTTCGCCCATTTTTTATGTCAAAAATCTCTCCAAACTTTGAGAAAAGTATTTCAAATCTGATTTTTTACTTTAAAAATAGCAAACACTTCGGCAAAAGAAAACTTTTTTCACTCTCGCAAGTGATTAATGCCTTTAAAACTGCATTGAATTGAGTTTTTCTCTTCACTGTATTTATTGTCAGTTAAGAAATATATGTGTTTTATGAGCACATTATTCCCTCATTCAATGGGATCTGTCTTTAATGTCTTTGACTTCAAAGTAATTTATAAACAAATGTATTGAATGAATGGTTACTGAAAATAAAAGGCGAAAAAAAATAACTTCATTTCATTGTTTACCCCATTTAGACGTCAATTGCATTCTTAGTCTAAAATACATGAAATTAATGATAACTTTCTTAATATTGTTTTTGATCTCCTCTTCCCCTCCAGAGCTCAGCCAAAATGCAATCAACGCTCATATACTCGGTTACAGTCATTCACTCGTATTTAATGCTCAACTGTTTGGTGCAAACACTGGAATTCACAAAACGACATAACGGTATGTATTTGTTGTTATTATTAGTTATTGTATTTGCTGTCCATTTTTCATAACAACTCTCAAAAGCAGACATTGATTTCAATCTAATTAAAGCATTACTTAATTCATAGTCTGTTTGTGAAAAATTGTGTTTCAGACCATTAACTGATCGTTTTATCCACAGTTCAGCAAAACTTATCTATAATTTACATAATTATACCTGAATTTCATGACTAATGCCAAACAGAATCTGAAGAATAATTTCCCAAAATATGAATCTTTTGTTATTTTATCCCTTTTTTGCCCATTTTTTATGGCAATAAATAACAGCTATATATCTATCAAACAAAAAATGTTTGAATACAAGCCAATAGTTATCTCACAATAGATCTTCAAATAACTATAAAATTATTACTATTTTTACTCAAACGTAAAACGCATTGTTTGATAGCATTATGTGTTTCACTCATAAAACATATTTCTGATTGATATGAATCTGAAATGAGTTGCAAAATGCCTATAAATAACTGCTATTAATAGTTAAATAATTTAAATGTCTTTTATCAACAGAAATAATGACTGCTTTCACATGAAAAACATACGAAAAGTTTTGTATCACTTTTGTGTTATACCAAACCAAACAGTGTTTTAGGTTTTGTTTATTTCAAATCATAATAATTACGTGACTTTTGATCAGATAATCGATGCTTACAATCATTGGACTCGAAAATTGTTGTTTAGACTGAAATACACTGTTTTTTAACCTAAATTATTGAGACTATTATGAAGTGTGCGCTCAGAGTCTAAGACAAACTTATCTTTTAGTATTTGCAATGAATACCGTCTGATGTCTGATATGATAGGCCAGTGCTGTTGTGCTGTTGACATAAAGTCGACCGAAAATCCCTAATCGTGTTATATTACTGTATATTTCATCAAAACCTCTGATCAGACACTCTTATCACTGATTCCTTATCTCAATGACAGTGACGTCTAAGTTAAAGAGCTATGACTTCACTGAGGTTTCACTTTCGCCAAAACGGTATATGATATGTGCCGACAGTGCGGACGACCAGACCTTCACTGTTGACTGTTTTCCCAAACGTTTCCCTAATTATCTAATTCTTAAATATTTGACAAATAGTTACGAATAAATACAAAACTTTTTTTTCTCTCTCTTTGTTTATAAATAAATTAATGAATGGTTTGTAATGTTTAACAAATAAAAGTCAATTCTTCGCTATATTTGTGTTTATTTTAAATGAAATGCTTTTGTGAATAATGTTTTTGTTTTGCTTTCGCTCTTCAATTGTTTATAAATGAAATAAACCAGTAATTAGTCAATGATTTTCTCAGACTTTTTGGTTATTTGTTTATAAAAATTAATTCAATTATCCATTGAATGGATTCCAAGTAAAGACAGTTTTCACTCAAACTCTTGTATAAATTGTGTTAATTATTGACAAACTCTTGATTGAAATAATATTTACAAATATAATAATAGTCTCATCACGTCTTGAAAACAGTCGACAATAATCTGACAGATTTTTGCACTCAAACTATTGATTACAAAATCAAATTCAATTTTCTTATAGCACAGTATGTTTTGCCGTTTCAGTTGACAAAAGCAATAAAAATTTATAAAAATTTGTGGAAAATAAGACAAAAATTCTTTGCCTTTTCCAACACTCACTCACTTCTCTATCTTTTCAATTAATTCCCAGACTCTCAACGCACACCACCAGCAGATCTCCCTGTGCTAGCCTTAGGGCCATTAAATTCTAGCCATTTATACATACATTCATAGTATTCTTAAAAACGTTTTTTAAAAAAATCTAAATCTCATAACAAATACTTTCAATTATCGTAAACCTTGTCTTAACTTTCCTATGAATTACTTGAAGAAAATACTTAACGATAATTAAGTTATGCTCACAATTGTAGACATTAATCGTATTTATCATTAAATTAAATCAAATTTTAATGTCTTTTGTGAGAAACGCATAAATAAAATGCATTTTTCTTCACATTCAATGCTATTATCAAATGTTAAGAAGAAAACAAAATCAATGCAAAAAATACTTCAAATATTAAGCATTGAATTCTGTTGTCGACGAAACAACTAATGCCTTATTTACTGACAAAAATAATACAAAACTATATGTGCTTTAAGTCTTAACTTATAAATGATTTGCAAGAATATGAGTAAATATAATGCAATCTCTAATTGATGTCATCCCATCTCAGGAGTAATAACTGCTGAGAAGAAACTCAAAGATCATTGAATAAGAGTAAAGAGGTTTTGAACAGAAATTTTTAAACTAAAGTCTAAACAGAATTAGATTTTTGTTGTTAACACCCATAAGAAGCTTAAAAACATTTTTTCCAGTGCTTACTCTTAACCCCATCTGAAATAGTTATCGGAATCACGGAATAACCCTAAGAGTGCTTCACAAATATTAAATCCTCTTTTTTCTTAGAGCCTATTCACCAGTTCCTACAGTTTCGTCCGAAATAACTACTGGCGCGGAAAGTGCACAGACATACAGACATACCTATAGTGGTGGCCAAAAGAAATATTAACTATATTTCAATTTGTTTTGAATATTTTATTTCAAATGTTTTGTGCAATTGATTGTCAAAAGCGATAATAAATTGATTTCATATATCATTAAAATGAAATCTGTTTTGCAATTATTGTCTTACGTTTGAGAGTAAGAAAAACAATCAAATACTTACATAATATACAATATATTTGAGTCAAAAGTTAATGAATAGTTTTGTAATTTCTTTTGTGCACCGATTGTTTTGGCCGAGTAGTCAACAAAAGACTATATTTAAAAGCATTTTATTTATTCTTTTCTTATTTCTCTTCAAAAGCCGAGGAAATTGTTTCCAACAAAAAGGAAAACAGTTTTTACTCCTAAACTATTTCTAGAGCACAGGTATTAACTCCAGACTTAATAGGTTTTGCTGTCAGTGGCAGACCTTTCACATTCAGAAAAGTAGTTATAATTCATAATTTTTGAACTTTTTTCTCCTAACTTCACATGAAGTTTAGGAAAACAGTTCAATAAAAGCATACCTTAAGTAAAGGTGGGCTCAAAAACGACTGAATCTAATGAACTGTTAAAGAGAAAGAGTGATAGAGAGTGAGTGCCGGAGAGAGAGAGAGAGAGAGAGAGAGAAGCGCTCCGAGGAGTAGACACATAGAAAAGGTTCTCACAAAGAATTTCTGACCCTTAAGGGGGACTTTCAGTATTTCATATATTTATTAATAGACTGTTTATAATATACGCTTAAATCACGAAAACTATTAACGCATTTAACTTCAACTCAAGTCTTCAAAACTTGGTCTCTATTTGACTGTAAAACTGAAGTCAAATCTCGATATAATTATCACATGTTTGCGACAAATATTATTTACACCGTATGAGCGCACAGACATATAATTTATTCAATGTCCTTGTTATTACATCCAGGTGTTGGTCATTACATCACAATTAATATTTGCTTGAACTTATATTTATTGAAATTTTTTAAAGGCGAAAAATTGGTCTAGATTAGATATAAGTGCCGACTGTGGGGGAAGGGATGCGGGGATATAGTGCCCTAAACTACAATCGGAAATATCAGTTAAAAGTCTCAAACCTTGAAGTGTTTTCTACTACTGTTTGGCTGAAAATGTTATGCATTT
>JAQGAT010000757.1:0-23411 GCA_034687845.1 Pantelozetes paolii
AGAGAGAGAGAGAGAGAGAGAGAGAGAGAGAGAGGAGAGAGAGAGGAGAGAGAGAGAAGGAGAGAGAGAGTGATGTTAACGCATGCGTACATCGATTAGTAGTGTTTTGTGAGACAAAGAATGTATCGTCGAATGCATTGGAGTCTAGTATTGAGGGCTCGAGTCGTGTTAGGAATGAGTCGTATATTGAGTCGTGTATTGAGTACTGAAGTGATTGTAAACACTATTCGTTTGACTCGAGTATTGATTACTCGCTTTTGACTCTAAAATACGATTCAATGTTTGAATCCATTCATAGATTCAGTGATTAATGAAAACATAAATAATAATAATATTTATTGAAAAGTATTTAATGTTTTGTCGTTTAATTCAAATCTCAATTGAAATCTCAATTAAAGACAAAATGTTTTCATTTATATTGTGATCAAAATTATTACTAAATTTCGTTTAATAACTAAAGTATTGCCAAAAATATACTAAAAATCAATCGTTTTTTGTCTCAAAAATTGAAATCAGTTTTCAATTGAATCGTTGTTTTAATTATTGACAACAAATGTAAACATCGTTTCAATGAGTCATTCATTTGATTGTGTTTTCAATTGATTTTGATTACAATTAATGTCTTTGTGTTTGGATTACAGACTGATATGAAGAGCGAACCACTGATTGGCGACCAAAGTATGGACTCGTGTCAGACATCGGCCGACAGTATGTGTCAAATGAATGGCAACTCTTCTGCAGCACAAGCACTGGAATCGCATCAATCACTTGAGTCACTAGAATCTGATCCGAACCTAACGCCCACTCCAATGGCCACTACGCCGACGGCGATGACCACAAGCATCACCTCTTCAGCTATTAAGACAACGGAGACGACGGCCGAGAGTCAGACGACGACTGCAACAAACGGTTCCGTTTCTGTTGAACAACAAACTCAAACCGATCTCATCGACGACTGTCTTAACGGAGCCAACGGTTCCGGCACTCAATCACTCATTAATACCACAACTAATCTGAATAACAATAACATTAAAGCAAATATCGATTCATTGAATAACTGTTTAAATAATAAAATGAATTGCAATTCAAACACAATTAATACCAATCATAGCGTCAGTACATCGACCACAACCACACCGACCCCTGTGGCCAACAATACAACCATTGATTCGCCAAAGACTACAACAAATACTAATCAAACAAATACTACAAACAATCCTAATGTGAATCAACCGAAACGTCTTCACGTCTCGAACATACCGTTCCGTTTCAGGGATCCGGACTTAAGACAACTCTTTGGCGTAAGTATTGTTTATTAGATATATCTTTGTCCTTTAGTTCACAAAAACCCCTTATTTTTACTCTTTTTAAAACATTTTTAGTTAAAAATTCATTTGTTTTGAACTCATCCTCAGTTTTGTTGTTCACTTAATCCCATTTCAAACACACTTTTTCATTGATTATAAGTTTAATCCCTGTTTTGAGTTAATCTCCAATTATTTTGATAACAATTTTTGTGGAGATTTGTGTCTTAGTCTCAGAAAACGGTTAAGTCTTTTCCAGTCTTCACATAATAATGAGTGAAAAAAAATCTAATTAAACGCTGAAATTGAAAATCAAAGCCAAAACCCTATCCCCTATTGTCTGCACCTATTGTTTCAATCAGTCATTCATTTATCTAATTCTCGCACAATATGTTGGGTTGAGTTGAGTTGAGTTGAGATTAGACTTCACTTCAATTACTTTTCAACTCATCTATTGATTTGATTTTGTGTTTTGTTGTTGTCTTTTATAATTAAATACATTTTGTTTTTTATCCCCTTTTGGACAGCAATTCGGACCCATTCTTGACGTCGAGATTATATTCAACGAAAGAGGATCTAAGGTATGCCTGCCATTGATTATCTCTGTCTCCTCTTCCACTCCAAGAGCTATCACTATGTGCTCTAACACTGCCTCCCGTTCCGAAAGTTACAGTCAGTTTGCTTTCGACTCTATATATCGTTTCTGACAATAAGTACAATAAGTTTTGCTTCAATTCATTTCATTTCAAAACCGATTCACAGTTTCTTAAACTCCTTTGAGATCTGAAATATATTTTTCAATCTTTTTCTTCAATTTTGTTATCATTTTGTGATAAACTCCTAATTTTTCTCCATTTTTGTCGCTATTTTTTGACAATTTTTACGAAACGATGAATAAATTAAATTGAATTTAGTTTTCACTACTCTTTCTCTTACTTTCAGTTAATGTCTGAGTTCTCGGACTTTTTATTTAACCATTTATTTGATTCAGTGCTCGAAAACCTCCAGTCCTTCAATAGTTTTGCAGTTATTTTTGGGATTTATTTAATAATAGATTAGTTATTGCTCTGCAATACGTTGGGAACAGATGTGTAGACAAAGCGATTAAAAGCACAAAACTTTTTCTTCACTTAATTTTTTCTGAGTTTTGTATTTTATGTTTTGTTTTTTTCAATTCCTGTCTTTTGCTTACGACTAATAATAATAGCGATAATAACTCAGGACTTTGTTGTGTATGTTGTGCTCCGGTATGCGAGTGCTCTTCTCTCCTCCTTTTCTCACTCCTGTGTTTCCCACAGTTTATAAATAAAGAGTGACTTAAAGCTCGAGAACGCAAAACAGATGTTTAGGACTCAAACAACAGATATATTTTTGGTCTAATTTTTTGCATATTTTAGTCCTTCTCTACACTTCTTCTCCTTATTTGAGGAATCGGTTCTCACTTTTAGTTTCATTACCGAAAAAAAACTTATATTTAAATCAATTGAAAGATTAGAGGAAAGCATGAAATCTGTGGAACAGATGTTTATAACACGAGCACCCGATAGAGAGTAGATTTTTTATTAGGTCTTAATATTCAACACATTTTTGTGTTTGATTGAGGAGTGTGTATAAGATTTCGATGGAAGGGATGATATCCTATTCCTTCACATTTTTTTCATTGTTTTTTATCTCAATTTTTTTGTTTGTCTAACAATCTCTTCGTTGTCTAACTCTAAGGGCTTTGGGTTTGTGACGTTCGCCAACACTAACGACGCCGACAGAGCGCGCGAACAATTGAATGGAACGGTAGTTGAGGGCCGAAAGATTGAAGTGAATAACGCGACCGCAAGGGTTCAGACAAAGAAGCCGACGGCGACTGCAATCATAACTAACGGTAAAAGATTATGTCTTTTCTTACTTTAGGTTTAGATTTGAATTACAATTATTTCTCATACAATGAGTGAACGCTTTGCGCAAAACATATCTAATGATTGGTTTGTAAACCAAGTCTTCGTTAAAGGGTTTTATCGAGTCTTAGACTTAATGCCAGTTTTGGCGACAAATTAGTGTTGAGTTTGAATGAAAAAATCGATTGAATTAATAGATTCTTAACCTTTATATCGGGAAAAGGCGTTCAAATGAGACGCCAGTGGTTTGTCATTCAAACTTAGGTTCAGTTAAAACATAAATTTGTTTTAAAAAACTATTCAATCAATCATTTTCTCCAAAAGTCTATATAAATAACAATAAAATATATCACAAGTACAACGAAATCCACTCTTTTTGGCACAAAAACTCTTAACCCATAACTCCTTTACATTTTGTCAGACAATTAGAAAAGTGTTTTAAAAATAGCATAAAATCTGAAACCATTTTATCGACAAAAATGTTTAGTTTTATAGTCTTTGTTACCTTTTTCTCAAATAAAAGCACGAATTCTCTCCAAAATTATTAATGTTTTCAAAACTCTTTTAATGTTTATTTCGTTTCTATTCTTCTCACTATTCTTATGACTGAATGAAAGTAAGGATCAAATGATTGAAGCATTTCTGACACTAACTCTGATTGACTGCAGAAATGCTGACAAAAAGTTTGTCACAAATATTAATGATTTTATTTTAGACGCAAATGATTTGTAATATTATTAGACATTATTATTGTTACTATTATTTGAGACAATAATTGTTTCATTCAGACAAAGATCACAATTATATTGCACTCAAACCTCTCTTCACATCCATTTCTCCTCTTATTCTTCCTTTATATCTATTCTCTATCACTCTATCTCTTAACAATAAACATCTGATAGATGGCCAACAAATAACCCCTCAAAGGGGGTGTTCTTTATCTTCACATTTGGCCACAGGGGTATATTTATCTTAATCTTTTACATTACATTTGTTTTAGGGGTATATTATATAATATGGTAGAAATCCAGGGGGAATAGAGATCCCATACCCACCCCACTGGCCATCTATGTCTCAATCTATTAACAACTCTTTCATATAATTTCAATAGTTTTTGATCATTAGTTCATTCGTTTCACAAATACTTTTACTTTTGATTTATTGTTATCTTTCTTATCGTCTATTATATACAAAAAAAACTCAGATTTTATATTATTTTAATAATAATTTTCATTCAATTCAATACCAAAACATAATAAGTGTTAAGAAAACGCTCTTTCATTTCAAATCCATTGTTTTTTTTGGTATTCAATTGGGTTCGAGAAAAGAGGACTTAATTTATCAGTGCTTTTATTGTTTAATATATTTTTTGTGCTTTACTTTTGATGTTATTTTTTTTGGTTAAAATTCTATGAATTTTTGTGCACTTTTGGGCCAATATTCACAAAAATATGATTAAGTTTTTAGTAATTGTATTCAAATATAGTTTTAGCGATAAATTATTGTTGAGTTTGAATGACAAAAATCAATTGAATTAATAATGAGATGACTGTTATGTCATTCACTTGACTCTCATCTCATGATTTGAACCCAAGTTTATGTAAAGAACTTTCATATCACTGATTCCTTACTCAGTCAAACACAATAAGCATTGAACACAATGTAATCAATGGTCAGTTGTATTGTACTTCAGAGACGACTACACTTTTAATTGTAATTGTTTTCAATTGAATAAAGAGTTTGTTTTGTTAAATACTTTGCAATCACTCCTTCACTCGCGACCTAACCTGTGTTGTTGGAGCACAGTTGGTCACAATCAGTGCAATATCTGATTACAACAGATTCTTAACCTTTATATCGGGGAAAAGGCGCTCAAATGAGACGCCAGTTGTTTGTCATTCAAACATATATCAAATATGTTTAAAAATAGCACAAAATCTGAAACCATTTTATCGACAAAAATGTTTAGTTTTATATTAAAACTTAGTTTTTGTTACCTTTTCTCAAATAAAAGCACGAATTGTCTCAAAATTATTAATGTTTTTAATACTAAACACTATTTCGGGAAAAGTGAACTCAAATTGGATTTCATTATGTGTTTAACTATTGCTCGAAAAGCACTGGCATTTCAATTGAGTGTATGTTATGGACGCAAACTTATTGAATCTTGCACGTTTTCTTTTACTTTTGCATCAATATATTAATTTTAAAACAATTTAACCAAAAATGATTTGTTACTGATTTGGTTCTCTGTCTTCTTCTGTCTTGTATTGATTGCCTGATGACTTGGTTCGGGATATATTAATAAAATGCAAAATTAAATACAAAAACACAATTACATTGTGTGATTGAGTAGTGGCGGCCTTAAGGGGCGTAGCGATACAAAGAGGCACGAGGGTCGCACGGGCGGGCACACTGGCCGCCGCCGCAGCATTTGCAAGACACCCTTCTCCACTAACTACCGCAGCCGCTGCCACCTTGCATGGTTATGCTGCCACCCCGTAAGTTACCATTCAGTCAACTCTTTGATTCATTTTTTTTACTCTTTTATATTTCGGTCTATTTTTCGGTCAAAAATGTCTTTTACTTTAATTAATAATGTTTTTCAATGTTTTCTATCGTTTTCTCAGTTTATGTAATGTTTACTGAATTTTGTTACAAATATTAATAGTTTTTCTTATTTTTAATGCTTTTATAAAATAATCGATTAATTGCTGCAAAGGTTTAGGAATTTCTCTCATTTTGATTATTAACCAAAAATAATGACTAACTTTGAACACAATTTCCGATTGTTTTTCACTGAATGACAGCCTCATTGCCAGGAGTGCCGTATATCAGGACCCTTTCCTAACATACGCGGCCGCAGCCGGTAGTGATCGCTACCAATTGCCGGTCAGTCAACCATCCCTTGGATTGCAATTTTAGTTTTTATTTAAACCATTAATTTTGTTTGCATTTCAGGCCAGTTATGCCGCCAGTGCAGCCTACACGGCCGCTGCCGCCAGGTCATACGCGGCAGCGGCAGCTGCAGCACAAGCTAACCCAGCAGTTGCCTATGCAGGAGTGGCCGGGTATGTACTTAATTAACATTTTATTGATTTGTGTGAAATATTCATATCATATAAACATATTTTTAAAGCAAACATTGATTTTTAGTCAATATTTTTCTCAAACCTTTAATATTTGTGAAGGAATTCAAACAATGTTTGAATTATTGATCAGAAAATAAGTTTTATATTACTCTTTGAAGACATAAAAAATTGTTTAATATTTTTGACATAACTATTGGTTTTGATGTAAAAATAAGTTAAGATTTTTTTAGTGTTTATTTCATTGATTTTATTCAAAAACCAAAAACAACTTAATATTCATTACGTTTGACATAAAACTCCGTTTCGGTAATGGTTTTGTGAACTGTTATCACACCAGAGATATTTTGGACACATTTTTATCGCAAAACTAGTGTAGAATTGAATGAATAAATAAATATTCAAAAGCGATAACAGAACTGAAATAAAATTTATGAGATTTTCTCCTAAGCCCTGAAAATATTGATTGAAATGTTCTCTCTCCTAGTCTTTGGCCAACATTTTTGTCTCATTTTTAAAAAACTATTTCTCAATTCAAAGGCATTTTTCAGATAAACATTTTTATTCATAGTTTTCTTATGAGTTATAAATTTGAATAACATTTGTGTTGAAAGCGATGAACCGATTGTTCGCACAAATTGTTTGCGATTTTTGTTTAGGACTTCAAGTGTTGACATATTTTTAGACATTTGTTCCGATTTTCTGATTTCTATCAAAACATATCACGAATTGCTTTCAAATTATCTTTTATTCTTTCAATCATTTCTTTGAAATGAATTCAAACCTAAAAAATGTTTAAAATTCGTATCAAAACTCAATATTTTTGTTATAAATTCAGTACAAGTTGTGAACATTTTTTGAAACCGACGTAAGACTCGGATTGAATGAAATTAATTTCAATGATTGCTTGCAAACTGAAAGATTGAGAGCCCGTTCCCCTCTTAACTAAATTATATCCATGTTTTCAACCCAAAAGTCGGTAACAAAGGAATAGATAAGAGTTAAACTCATTTTGAAAATAAGTGAAACATTCAGTCATTTATTATTCAGTTGTTTAGGAAATTAACACAACATTTGATTCCCACTTCATTACCACTTCATTGCCAGTGATTTGGGTTTAAATTAAATCATTTATTAAAAGTATTTGTAAATAAATTGACAAAAATTGGCAAAATTTAATGATTTTCTGCAAAAGACATGAAATTTAATTTAGTTTTCAAATTTTTAACTCTAGCCCTGAGCTCAAGAGCTTTACATTTGTGTCAATACTTGTCTATATTTCAAGTGTTAGATTGAAAATACATTTTATACTTGAGTTTAACGAAACCCTATTTGTGTTGTACTGTTGAGAGAATATTATCCAAATTATTGATGAAAAATAGTTTGAGAAATGTCTGTCTATCTGTCCTTAGACTACAAAATGCTCTTTCATTTCGTGCAAAAATATTCTTTCGTTTCATATCCTGAAGAATATATTCTTTGACTTGAAATACATCACTGTTTTAGTGAAATCTGTTTTACGTTTTGATCTAAAAGTTTCTAAAAATAATTTATTTATTTATTATTATTATAGTCTTTGAACAGACTTTCAATACATTTCAACAGAAATGTACTCAAAGTTCACGAAAATTATTGCTTTTAAGACTACTTTTTGTTATTAAGTCCTGTCATTAATATTAATGTTAAGACAGAGCAGTGAATGTCGACACAGAATGTGAGCACAGATTATAGGGAATAATAACTCATTAGTTATGGTATTAATAAAAATCATAATTACTTTTTGATAAGAAATTTCATTTTTATTTTCACTTAATTTAGTTTTGGTTTTACTCTTCAACTCATTTCAAATTAAGACCTCTTTGTATTGATTATCGATTTAAAGGGGTTTTCACTCAAAATCATTGTTTTCTTTGTTATTAAACTTATTTCACATTTTTCTCATCAAATCTAATGAAATGTTATTTACTTTTAATATAATTGAAATTTTTTCTCCAAATTTGAACACAAATTAATGGTTTTTATGTTTTTATTCGTTGAATGCCTGAGCAGTTATGGCCGAGAATTTGCTGAACCGTATTTGGGGCACAGTATTGGACCGGTAGCTGGTTATGGGGTTAGGATATTGAAAATTCCTTCAATACTCTTTCAAATTGATGTCTATTTGTATAAAAATGTTAACAAATTTTGTCTTTTATTTGACTACAGGTTGCGTATCGGAGCGCAGCATATAATCGATTCACACCCTATTGAACACAAGGAATGAAATGAACAGAAGATTTCGTTTTCAAGTGAATCAACAAAATCTCAAAAATCGGTTATTTTTCCACAAAAAAAGTGAAGACAACAGAAAAATAACTTAAAATTAATACTCGTTTATAGAAATCAATACTAAATTTAATGCAAACCATTGTTTTGGAGTCTCTTTTCCTATCCATGCAAAACAAAAATCTGTTTTTTCCCTTAAATTGTCTCAAATTTTGTTCAGTTTTACGATATATTTGAACTGATTTTTAGATTTAAGTGATATTTCACTCATTTTTAACTCTAATTTACTGTTCATTTCTCGACGTTTAATCTCAAATGTATTTCAAATCCCATTATTATCTCTGCATTTGATTTTCATTTTGTTTTAATTTGATTTTAAGTTTTAAGTTATTGTCAATTGTTTTGATCACAAGACGAGAAAAATCTCACTTTTATTGTCTCTTTTTATTGAATTATATTTTCAATCAATTATTTATTGATATTTAGCTCTCATTTACTTTACGTTCACCTCATTTGTGACAAATGAACGCATATTTGGCAACTCTTTTCAACATTTATTTGTTTTTTATTAATTTTAAGTTAATTATCACAACAACTAGTCATCCGATAAACTGTTTTATCGTTTTTATGACAACTCTTTTATTGATTTTTATTTTGAAATACATTTTAATTAAAAGTTGAGTTAATTTTGTCGAAAGAAGTGAAATTATAACCAAAAAAATACTCGAGTTTTTAGGCATCAAAGAAATTAAGACAAAGATTTTATATAAGTTTTTTCATTTGTGTTTTTTGTCGACATTTGTATTCATTTCTAATTTGTGTCACATTTTCAACATTTTTCTCTCTAAAGACCCAAATATTGAGTTCTCTGTAAACACTTATCTCTCTTTTCGTTTGAACTAAAAATACAATTAATTCAAACTCTTATTTATAGCAGAAGTAAAACAATATAAGAGTAAACCTCTTCGTCTTCTCTCTCCCTCTCTCTTAAGAAAACTATTGATTAATAGAAATAAATATTTTTATTATTGAATACAAAAATGTGTTTTTAAGGCAACTTTGAATCAGTGGTTAGGAATAAGGTTTAAATCATTTCTTATGAAAACGATTTGAAGCTATATATCAAATGACAGCTAACATTGTATTTAAGATTAATTTGATTATAAAATAGCGATTCGTTTATCGAAAGAGATATTAATAAAGACTTTCAGATCTGTTCTGATGTTAGAAATGCTCAAAAAAATACCATTAAAACTGCTTTTCGTTTCTCTCTGTCTCTCTTATACTCTCTGTCTCTCTCTGTGTCTGATTTAATCTCTCTTTGAATACATAATCAAATAATTCATATATAAAATCAATTATTATTATTAATTGTGATTAAAATTACTTTCAATTAATATCTAATCTCTTATTATAACTCTATTTAAGTAATGAAAAACATATTTAACTGTAATTATTATTATTGTGAGAAAAGATATTTAAGACAAACAATTGTCTCACTCTTTAAAACTGCAAAACAAATCTGAAGTTTGTTTTTTGATATAAAGACGTAAAAAGAGAAAAATTTCAATACATTTGATGTGAAAAATCAATTGTTTCCTAAGATCTGCACAAAAATAGGCGAAAAACAAAAACCAAAGAGTGTTTAAAGAATTAAAACATTTTTACGTAAAAACAATTTAATCTCTATTTTAGACTCAATTTCTATCGAATTGTTATTATTTTTAGTTTACATTTCAATCACATTATTATTATAACTAATAATTGTAATCATTATTATCTAAACATACAATCAGTTTGTATTTGAAATCAATATTTCATTCAAACTTTTGGTCGAATTGTTTTCAAATTGTTTTTTTTCAATATATTTAACGAAAGAAATGCCAATTAATTACAGAAAAACAACAATTGATTAGTATTTGTGTTCTCATTGTGTACTAAACAACTGAACATTTAATATAAATTGAATTTCAATTTCAGTATTATTTCATTGTTTTCTTGTAATGAATATCCAAATTAACTAAAACTTGATTTCAGACTAATTTTGATTTGTTTCTCAAAATGTATTTAATTTTTACCAAATATTTCTGTTTTAAGTCAAAAAACTTTTGCCAAAAAATAAAGACTTATTTTTGATTTATTTTTAATGAGATTTTAGATTTAAAATATATTTTAGTCTTGAAATCATGTTTTAGTTATTATTTTTTGACAAAATTATTGTTTTCTTAAGTATTAATCGATTTTTTGTTATTAATATTGAGTTTAAAACATGAAATGTAATCTCAAAACACAAATCGGAAACAAATAATCAATTTTTAATCATAAAACTGATGACTAAATGACTGAATCTCTGATTCATTTAAACGGATATTCAATTCAATTCTCATTTTTGTTTGTATTTGTTGTTAATTAAAAGTAAATGTAAAATAAATATTCATTTTTAATAAATTTTAATTCATTTCTCATATATTTATTGCTTAAAACACTGGTTTCATAGACAGTGAGGACAGAGGACAGGGATGAATGAAAAATTATAAGAATCTCTGTCTTGTGTGCTATATTTTGAGCTTATATTCATTGATGCGGTTAAGAAGGACTGGAGGTTGCGGTTAGGGAGGACTGGACCACTGGAGCACACATTTTGATTCACTATTTGATAGTTTTTATTCACATTTAGAATAAAAATTTCAAAAACTTTTTAATTTTTTATTGACTTTGAAATCAAATAAATTTAATTGAAATCTAAAGTATAAAATGTTTTTAAAAATAAATTCAATGTTTTTTTTGCAAATATTTATTGATTTTAATATACAGTATAACTAAAAAAAGTTTAAATATTTGATATATTTTATTAATTAATAATTGAAACACACCTTTAATTACAAGTTATTAAACCTTTTATTAAAAGTGAAAGGTAATCTCATTCGTCTTTTCCTCATGTCATCAAAGTTTGATGGAAATTCTTCGATGTCTTCAACTTCTTCATCATTTTCAATGTTATATCTGGTAATAACTGGCTGTTTGGTTGTGTCTATGCCATTCATTTTGTTCCTACCATCCTTAATGGTGAGCACTGGCATCATTTCCATCAAAACCTGTTTACCCATAAGCTGTTCATTCTTTGGTCTAAGAATTTGTTGTTTTATATTTTGCATCTGTTGTTCAATATTCTGTTGAATCACTCTATTGTCGGATCCGTTCTCTTGTCTGTCATTATGTCTATTCTGCTGTTCAATCGGTGGTTCACTTTGTTGTTCATCAGACTGTCTGACCTGTTGTCCAGTGTTTTGTGAATTCAATTGATTCAACATTTGTGGGAATTTTTGTTCATTCATTTGTTGACCATTTTGTTGAGCAATCATTTTATTCATGATTTGTTGTATTTGTTTCATATCATTCATAATTTGCATATTTTTCATATCCATTCCCGTTTGTGTCCGAGTGTTTGGTTGTTGTGGTGTTAATAACATCACCGGTTCATCTGATTCTTCATCTTTATTAAGAGTCAATTGTCCCCCACTTTAGAGATAAAAAGTTATTTAAATTTATTAATTAGCAAATCATTACTCACTTTACGGGAATTATAATGATTTTGTGTCCAGACTTTTGTTTGGCGATGAGAGCACCCAAAAGCACACCCTTTACTAAATCCGCTTTTATTTGAACGATATTTGAGAGACAAACCATTAAAAGCATTAAAATTTTAAAATGAAACGAAAACTTCATTTTATATTGAATTTGATTTTTTTGAAATAATTTTATTTCATAATAATTTGCATAATATTTGTTACAATTGTTTATATACTCTAATAATCATTATCTTAGAGATAATCTCTACTTTTTCAGCAAAACATTTGGTAATAAATTCAAAATACTTTGTGTTTAAATAGTTTTAACTTTTTTTTAATAGAAAATGAAATTTATTTTTTAGTTTTTAAAAGTTTATTAAACTTTTTGCTAATAAAGAGTTAATAATCCGTGAAATTTGATATTAATTTTTTAAACAGAAATATTCAATAATTATCTGTAAAATAGACTTAATTTTAATTAAAATTTGTTAACATTTGTATTACTTTTGTTAAATTTCTGATCAAAGATTAGTTAAGAATAATCTAAACTATATTTAGTGACAACTAATCTATAAGTCTTTAACCAAATGCTGTTAATTGTGTTAAAACTAGTTTTGCTTTCTTACTGTATATCAATAATTATTTGTTAAATTTATTTGATTTTTTACCCAAAATATTAAATCTTTTTTATATTTTCATTGAATTTTTATTTCTGTTCAACAGATATAACCATTTTATTAATAAAATTACATATAATTTAAATAATTTCTCAAATAATTAGCGATTAATACTTTATTTTGAATTTATTTTATATGAAGTCTATGTTTAGTATTATTTCACTTCATTTGTATAAAAAAAAGTTTAATAATTAATAGAAATATAAAAAATTGAATACATTTTTAGTTTTATCGCAAATTAGTCACCGATTCATAACTGGGCGGCAATTCCTCACAATTATGTTTAAACTTATTTGTGCAGTAGGTCTGAGGCGGGAAGTAGTCGACGGTATAACTTGTTTGTTCATTGAGTTGTGGAATAGACTGCGAAGAATGCAAAGAAACGTCTTGAAAGCCAGTCGTGTCTATGACTGTACCCCTATTCAGATGCAAATCGTTAGCAATTCTCTCATCATCTTTGAGAAGAGAGCGATATTTAATATAAATGAAAACGAAAATCAGGGGTAAAATTAATCCCATTAACCAAAATATATTGAAATCAAATCCTTGGTCAGTGAAATAGAGCTGTTCTGTGGGCACAACATCTGTAACAGCGGTGACTGTTGTCTCATAACTTTCATCCCTTATTATCGGATAATTTGATTCATTTGTTAACCCATTTTGATTATCAAACCCTTTGACATCCGTTTCATTATTTTCTGCATTTATGAACAAATTGTTAAAAAACAAAATCAAAATGAATTTCCAACTGAAAGTAAAACAACAATTTATTTGTTGTCTTTTTGACGACATTTTGCGTTTATTTTCATTATTTAATTTAAGATAACTTTTAATCTAATATTGAAAATATGGCACAAATAGAGTCAATCAATGTCTTAAACATCATTCAAACCATTGATTAGATATGAAATTAATTTTTGTATAAATCAATGAATATATGAATAAAACCTAAGAATTGATTCAATTTCTCACTGATTTTGATGAAAAAGATTAATTGAATTCATTGTTTAGATTTAATTTTTAAACTCATTTATAAATAGTTTTCAATCTTTTATTTGTTTATTGATTTTGAAATTTCAATCAAAGATATCAATTATTAATCACTGTTTTAAACCGTTTTGTAATAATTTGAATGATTTTTATTTAATTTATGTCAGAAATTAAAATATAATTAAATAATCAATGATTAAAATAAAGTGATTCCGATTAAAAAGTAATAAAAAAGTTATAACCATTTATATAATCAATGTCAATTGAAATTATAACATTAAGTTGAGTTAATTATTCAATGAATAGACGTTTAGATGTTATATCAGTATTGAATTGAATTTTATATTCATTTCATGACTTTATTTGCAATTAATTGTTAAACGTTAGGCAAAAACACTTGTCTTAAAACTTCTGAGCATTAGATCTGAACTTTGATTGAATTTGAGTTATAATTATGGATTCAATCATTAGTTTTCATGTGAACAACGGTATCATAATCTGGCGGTGAGTCTGATATCTGTGAATAAGTTGGAGGACTTTCGGTATCGAAATAATAGTGTCTCTCATCCGTAGAGTTAACTGAATATCGGTTTGGGTTTTCAAACATTGAGCTGACATTTATTGAATGCCTTCTCTGATGGCCACTGAATGTCTGGCTTTCAGGCAAATGGCTTTCAATTACATGACTATTATTAATGAAATTTCTGCCCCTATTATGCAATTTATAATTCTTGACAACAGAATAACAACAATAAAAACACCAATAAATAAGTGAAAGCATAAAAATTGATGCAAACAGTCCTCCAATGATCTGACACGTGATGTTGCAGTTCTGGCGCCGACTTATCTTCACACAAATGCGGTGGTTATCCAAACCATAGCCGTATTCACACTCACATATTGTGTTATTGCAAATAAGGTTTACATTTTCAGGCGTTTGACAAACACTGTTAGCAAAACATATCTTTCGGAAACAGTAATAGTTTTTGCTTGGATTTTGATTATCATTATTGGTGTCATAATCTTCTTCTACCTGTGCCTCAAATTCTGGCCAACACTGGCAAACACTGCTTTTGCAATAACTGTAATCAACGACACAATCGGAGTCATAATTGCAGGTCTGGTTAATAAACGATTGTCTGATACACCACTTGTTATCTCTGGTCTCATAAAAGCCATGTTTGCACTCACATTGCCTGTTCATTAAATTACAGACCCGATTGCTATCCCCGGTCCGGTCATTGCAGTCGTGGTCGTCATTACAGACGTATGAATCAAATTTTATACATGACTTTCCCTTATCATAGATCCCATAACCGACCGGACATTTGCATTGATTTTCATGGCAAACAAAATTTGAATCACATTTCTTATAATTGTTATTTGTTATTGGTAATTCATTACAATACTGTCCAAGATCACTGTATTGGAGTGCCTGTACTGACAGCAATTCTATTGAAATCAAATACACATAAAATGAATTCTTATATAAAATATTCAATAAATTTTGAGACATTTTCTCCAATTCTTTCAAATATTCTTCAGTTGTTTCGGTACTAAAACTTGTTTTTTTCACGTTTTTAGACACAATAATCAAATCAAATGACTTACACTTTAACTGAAAAACAAATATCTAAGTCTATGAACACTTACCACAAGATATGATAATCTTATCTCTTATTTATTACAAATTGAGGCAAACATTGATAGCATTCCCATTGAAAGCCACAAAAATTTCTTTGATTTTTGTAATGATTTTTTTTCTTCAACTCGTGTTTCCATGTGTTGTATGTGTTGTGAAAAATATTTGTCAAACTATTTACTTATTAATCAAAAAGTAAAAACAATTTTCAAATCACAAGGAGTTTCCGATCAAATGCTTAATTCAATAATACATTCAGTTTTAAGATAATATACACAAAACAAACCGATTATTAAAAAAACAGTTATTTTAGTTGTGATATGAGTACTGAATGAATGCCAATGTGTTGAAAATTAATTACAAAAATTGTTTGATATTTGCGAATAATTTGATCCAAATTTGTGTTTATTTTAATGCAATTTAAATATAAATTAATTACTTTTATGATGACTTAAAACAGGATTCATATCTGTGTTGAAAACCCCATTTACGATATGTATTTAGACCTTCAAGTTTAAATGCATATAAATGTTCAGAACATTTTTAACACATATGACCAAGGTAGTGGTTTATACCGATAAAACAAAGTTTTTGTAATTGATCATGATGATAATAAATTTTAATAATTTAGAGAAATAAATGATCAAGTAATGTTTATAATAAATCACCTTGTAACAATATTTTGTAGCTTTTCATAACATTCTTATCTAATCTGACACATACTGTACAGTATTATCCATTGAAGTGAACATTTAAAACAATTACAGATCATATCATTTGTAAAGTATTTGTGACTAAAACTCAAACAAATTTTTAATAACTTCTCAATTGTTTGATATTTTTTGAATTTATTATTGAATTTATTGTGAATTAAATGAATTCATTAAATGTTTGACCGAATTATTGAATATTTTTAGAAAGAGATAACAAAATAACAGTTTATTTATGAGTTTTAAAACAAATGATAAAATTATGAAACGATTCACTCATTTCTTGACAATAAATATATCTGTTTGTGTGAAACAACTTTCATAACTGGGCGGCAATTCAATCAAATCTAAAACTACTTTATCATAGGAAGGCGGGGGACCAGTGGGTCGGGAGTTAAAAGTTCTTTGGTTCTCGTCATAGAGGTTGTCTATAATGGCCGGTCGGTTGTGATAATAATCTCTTTGTTGTCTTCTAATGTCTGAACGGTTTTTATCGATTCTCTTATAAATATAACCACTTATTATCAGAAACATGAGAATTGAAATGAAAGGAATGACAAATGAGAGCCAAACTACTGTCGGAACAGATCCGAAGTCCATACCGTCATCGATAGTAGTGGAGGTATGCGTGTCTTCTGTTTCTATTGTTTCAGATGTCTTATATGTTGGGGTTGTTGTGATGATTGACCCACGAGTTCTGCGTTTTGTACTCGTCCTGTGTTGAGGTCTATGTTTGTCTGATCCAGTAATGAGTGTCCTTTCATGGCTTGTGGACGATATAGAAGTTGTGGTCTCAATACGCTTACAATAGCTATCAGTGCAATGGTATGACTGATTGTATAAGTGATGGCAATCCAGATCTGAAGAACATTTCTTCAATAAATCTTCTGAACTCTTAGTAATCTCTTCGTCAGAACTCATAGACTGAGAGAAACATTTATGATATGCAGAGAAGAGACACAAAATAATTGCAAAATTTGAGAAAAACTTCATTTTTATTGCATTTAATTAAAAGTAAATTTTAATTAACTGTTAAATAATACTCTTTATGTTTTCAATATGTATTACAAGTCTATTGACTATATATTTCCACATAATTTAAACTAAACTTCAATTTCAATAACAAATTAATTATTTCTTTCAATTGGTTTTGAATTGAAATCCTTTTTATTTGAATTGTTTGTCAAAATTATTGTGCTTTAAGTAGTGCTGGACTTTCACAACAAATACCTGAAGTATACGTTTGAAGTACAGGTAATAATTTGATAAGAAATATAATTCAGTGCTTTCTGTGTGTGATTTGAATTGAGATTTAAGTAAAATTTGTGACAATTATTGAAATCATAAATTCATTTAAACATTTATGTTGACAGTAGTCATGGATTTTTACAACACTTTATCTACAATTCAGACAATATTTGATTATTAATTGGATTATTGTCTCCAAAATTGGATCTCAGATAACATTTCTGCTATAAATTCAAAGACAATAAAAAATAAAATATATTGTAATTCATGTGAAAAACTCCGCAAAAAAACAAATAAAGAGTTATTTTGATTGAATTTTATTCATCTTATGATCAAAACATTATTTTAATTGTAATTCAAAGCATTAAATCATAAGAAATAGTATTTTCATAAAAATATTACAAATTTTATTATTTTTGTCTTTTATTGACATATTATCTAAAATAATGGGTTTTCTGTTCACAATTCAAATTAAAAGCAATAAATATATCCAAAGTCTAAGAGATATTAATTTCAATGCATTTCCTTTTCAGTCGTACTTCTCTTCAATGAATTTTTCGCACTCGTGGTCATTGAGCCCAAACTGATCGATGACACGGTTCTCAACACTCGACAATTCATTCACTTCTCGGTCAATCTCTTTATTTTGGGTAGTGTTAATAGACCAAGGTTGTTGTTGTTGTTGTTCTTCTCCTTGCTGGCCATTTTCGCCGAAGGCTTTTTTGGTCATCACTTGTCTCTGTTGTCGGATCTCATTAGCAATCCATATGTGATTGCAAACGGAAATGATATCTAATCTAAGGTTTTGTTCATATTTTAACATTTTTGACAACAAGTCTATCATTTGTTTTGATTGATCCGAGTCTTCAACTCTTTTTAGATAAACATTTCCCAAATTCTCTGCATTTTTATAGTTATCAACAAATATTTTATATAACTTTTTATAATTGAGACAAAACTCTGTTATAATGACTCCAAGACTCCAAATGTCAGCTTTGGTTGAGTCGTATATGAGTTCATCGGTGGTTAAGTCAAACAGTTTTGGATATAAGCTGTCAATAAACGGATCTCTATATAAATCAGAGCTTTCTTTCACCTCATTCTTCTTAAGGGGGAAAAGCATTGCGAGTCCGAAATCAGATAATCTCAACAGAATTCCCCCTTTTATTGGCTTATATTGAAAGACAAGAATATTTGAAGGCTTTAGGTTTGAGTGACTTATGCCCCGGGAATGCAAATATGCCAAACCTATTGAGAGTTTATTACATTTTATTACACTTTAAAGTCATTCAAATAATTTCATAATAACTTCAAACAGAGATAATAATAATTAGAGAACAGCTATACCTCTGGCTATCTGTGAGGACCAACTGGTGGTCTCTTCTACTGTCAGTTTGTTTTTAAATTTATTGAGATATAAGTCCATTAACTCTTGTTTAAGATTTTTGTCGCAAAACTCAACAAACATTAAAACGTGTGAAAGATCTGATGAATTGAAAGATTGTTTGTCATTGAAGAACAAAATGTCTTTAATTATGACTACATTTTGATGATTCAAACGATTTAGTTCTTGGATCTCATTCCTGAAGACATCGAAGTCGGGAACAAATTTCTGTTCAATTGTTGTCTTGATTTCAATCGTTTTGTTGTTTCCGATTTTGAATTTAATTAATTTAAGTGAAGACCTCTCACCTAATGAACGGTTTGACGGCTTCTCAAACAGTAATGCCTTTTCGTGACTGAAATCAATGATTTTCACCACAAGTTGCTGTTCATCCAGTGTGTGGTCAATCCAATAGGACTGGTAGGCAATGGTATAGAAGTCTCGTCCCAACTCTGGGCCTAACCTATAGCCGATATCAATGAGATATCTGTGAATATCTTCAGTAATTACTTTCAAAATTTCTTTAAAAACCATTATTTGATTGAAATTTAACAAAACTGTTGAATCAAATCATTCAAACGTCTCGTGAATTGAATTGATTATTAAAATTACATAAGTCTTCAAATGAATGCTTTTCAGTGTCTAATCAGTGATTTATATTCACTCTTTAAACCAACTGTTAATCCAAACCTAAGGCCATAGGCTATGGCCAGTGGTGTTAAATATTTGCTGATTTTAAGCCACAAAACAAATGAATTGTATTTTGATTTCAGTTTTCATATAAAATATTTTTATTTAAAACCAATTAAATTAAAAGCAAATATATGTTATTATTGGTTATTCCCCTTCTCAGGGGTATTAATATATTAAATGCTTATAAAAACTAAATCAAAGAGTATTTAATATAAAATCTTAAAAACATTAAAAAAGTGTTATTTTTTACATAATTTCAGAGCTCTGTTGACAATCATAGACATAACCTCTGCCTCTGTTTTAAACAAATCAATTATATTATTATGAAATTTGGTCTCAATTTGCAAATAATTATTGGAAATGAAGTCAATGAGCCGTTCCTTCAGTTTATTTGTATTGTATTTAATGGCAAACAAAAGCAAATCAATTGATGAATCGATTGTGAAGTTTTGGCACAAAATCTCTTCACAAATGGTCTTCAAATCAGTTAAACCATAGAAATCACTGCAAACTAACAGCTCTTTAGCATTGGATCCGATTTCAGGTGCAGTTCCAGTGTATATGAAGGACAAGAACTGTTCAAAGACTTCCACTTCTCTGTCATTGATTTCAATCTTGTTTTCATTGCTTTCTTTCATTCTTGTGGTAAACAAAGTGTGGAAGTACTCACTTCGGGCACTCAATACACATTTGTGAACTAAAAACACCTTTCCCTTCACAACAAACTGAAAATCGGAAAACTCTTTGCAATTAATAATTGATTTGAAATTTTTAATCAGATTTTTCTCAGCAATGGTTTCAGTCTTGAAATGAGTTATTTCACAACCAATAGTGATCTGAGAGATGGGAATGGGTTCCGGGTCATCACCGAACCAAACTTTCTCCTGAAATATATTATTCACTTTGAATTTTGGTCTTCCGCTCAAAACATCTCTAAACACCGGATTAGACTTAGAGTTCATTTTTGCCGTTAATTTGAGTTCAATATCGACTTCCGATTCATAACTTCCGGTCAAAACTAAACCAATTTTAAAGTAATTATTTAAATCTGAATTTCGGATTTTCTCGACCTTTATTAGCCATTTGTTATTGTTATTGGTCTCAAAGAGTGGACTTTTGGTGATGTCTTCGTCTAGACTTCCGGTCCATTGAAAGGTATATTTGGTTTGAAAATCATGTTTAATATCAATGGCTTTCAACTCATGAGTGATGTCTTCTTCGTTTGCCTTCCGTTTCAATGACTTCTTCGGCAATATATTTGAATTCATTGTCTTTTAATACAAATTTCAATAATTGAGTGAATATTGGACTTAAATATCAATAAAATGGTTAAAAAATGACAAAAATTATCACAAAATTCAAATCAATTTAAGACTTATTTGAAATCAAATGTTTTGCATTCAATACTCAGACCACTAATGACGTCACGAACTGTCAGTTAATGTGTTTTTATATGTATTTTGAAGAGAAAAGAATGTTAACTGTTGTCAACAAATGAGAGACTGAATTGAAAAAGCGGTTATCTCTAGACACGTGACCAATGAATAAAAAGGCCTAAAATTCAATACAATGTTTAACAGTTTATTATAAACTCTTGTTTACGGGGTTTCCAATCACATGACACTATTGTTAGCGCTCTCTGTCGGCACTTCTTATCTCTAAAGATTATCTTAAAGATAATCTCTTGTAAAAGACCACCAAAGAGTTAAAAAAAGATAAAAAAGTTAATTAACACCTCTTTACCACCTGTGCTGTCAGTTGATTAGCACCAGTAGATAGCACAGGTGTTTATTATACTAAACATTGATTTTTATAAATATTTGATTTTTAATTGTTAAAAACGAGAAATGAATTCAAAATCAATTTTTAAAGCTTTAATTAGAAGAAAACAAATTCAAAAAGTAGATGAAAGCCAACTGTCCAGATGTCTGTCCCTTTTTGATCTTACATGTTTAGGTTTGTATTTCCCATTCCTCCCATTCCTCTAATTATTATTCTCTTCTAGGAATTGGAAGTACTTTAGGTCTTGGAGTCTATGTATTGGCCGGGGATGTGGCCAGTCGTAATTCGGGTCCCGCTGTCTGTATTTCCTTCTTAATAGCGGCCGTGGCCTCAGTCTTCGCCGGTCTTTGTTATGCGGAATTCGGGTCTCGTGTCCCGCGCGCTGGATCTGCTTATATATACTCTTACGTCACAGTCGGAGAATTTATGGCTTTCGTGATTGGTTGGAATCTTGTATTGGAATACGTCATCGGAACGGCATCTGTTGCCCGGGGTTACAGTGGTTATATTGATTCTCTCTTCAATGGATCAATTAAAAGACATCTCGAAGAATGGGTTCCAATCCATTTAGAAGGATTATCTTCTTATCCTGATCCTATATCCTTTGGTTTAACATTAATCCTAACACGTGACTAATTCTAATCCACTATTGAAATCACGTGATAATCACATGTTCTTTAATATTTAAAGTTCTTTTAGCTCTTGGAGTTAAAGAATCAATTCGTTTACATACAATAATGACAGTTTTAAATCTGCTCGTGGTACTCTTTGTTATTATTGCTGGATGCTTTAAAATCTCATTTCATAATTGGAATTTACCGAAAAATGAGATTCCCGATAAATATAAGGCCACTGCCGGTAATGGAGGATTCCTTCCTTTCGGCTTCTCGGGAATGATGTCCGGCGCCGCCACGTGTTTCTATGGTCAGTAATAATCGGTAATCCGGCCATAACTTTGACCACTTTTCCCGTTAAAAGCTTTCGTTGGATTTGATGCCATTGCTACTACCGGTGAAGAAGCAAAGAATCCGAAGAAAGCGATTCCATTATCTATTGTCATATCATTATTCCTCATCTTCTTGGCCTACTTCGGCATATCTGCCATCCAGACACTAATGGCGCCATATTATCTTCAAAATGACGTAGATACAAATGGCGCTCCTCTTCCTTGGATATTTGATCACGTGGGTTGGCACTGGGCTAAATGGATCGTTACTATTGGTGCTCTAAACGGTCTGTCCACTTCCCTCTTAGGAGCTATGTATCCATTACCACGTGTTCTCTACGCTATGGCCAGCGATGGAATAATCTTCCGTTTCTTAGCAACCATACACAAGAAGTTCAAAACTCCCGTTTATTCCACTTTAATCGCTGGACTCTTCGCCGCTATTATGGCCTCCATTTTCAATATTACCGAATTGGCAGATATGATGTCTATCGGTAACCATGACAACCAATGATTACCCCCATTCACTTCCCCCTCTGCAGGCACTCTATTGGCTTATACTTTGGTGGCAGAATCTATTCTTATTATCAGATATTCAGATGATGTCCAACACCTTAATATTGCCAAAGTAGAGGAAGTGGTCAACAGTAGAAGTGGTCAATTGGATAATCACTTCCAGAAGAAAAATCTCTTCAGACAATTGTTTAATCGGGATCAACTGTCTTCGCCCAATCACTACTCTTCCTCGGTGGCCAATTATCTTATCGCCATCCTCAGTAAGACTCTTGAAGATCCATTCCTCCTCCTCACCATTGATCTTCCTGGATCTCCATTCTTCCAGGTCTTCTAATTCTTGTTCTGGATGCATTATTGGTATTCTTGGAAGATGAACTGTACCAGGCCAATTGGATCCCAATCCTCTTTATTGGACTCTTAATTCTTGCCATTGTTTGTGTCACGTGTTCTCTAAGTCTTCAGCCAACGATTCCAGAATCTGAAGGCTTTGAAGTTCCATGGATTCCAATGGTTCCACTTCTTTCTGTTTTTGTAAACATTTATCTCATGTTTAAACTCTCAGTTCAGGTAACTATCCTCCCTGTCCTCCCTGTGCTCTAATCTACCTGTCCACTCTTTAGACTTGGTATCGTTTTGGTGTTTGGATGTTTTTTGGATTTCTTATTTATGGATTTTATGGACTTTGGAATTCTAATGAAAGAAAAACC
>JAQGAT010000758.1:0-23404 GCA_034687845.1 Pantelozetes paolii
TGAATTGAATAAAAACTAAACGAAAAATGATTTGAATTTTAAAAATCGTTTCCTTTTTATAGGTTTTTGATGACAATATTATTGAATGCATGCAAACATTGAATAAATTTCAAAGACTAACAATGAATTCCTCATACTTTGACTTAATGTGAAAATGATTAAAATTAAGGCATTCATTGTCAACAATGAAAATCTCGAATAAAATGAACGAGAGTTTAAAAAAATATTTTAAGACAAAGACAAAACTCAATCAAAAATCACAACAAAATGTTTTACTTTAGTCGCGAATTCAAAGCCCAGTCTTTCAATGATTTCACTCCCAAAGGATATTTTAGTCAAAAATCAAAGAACTTTAGGCCAAAAGGGGTTCAAAAACAAAATCAAAGAAACGATTGTTTGAATAATATTATGAAGAATTTGACTGAATTGACGAAAACAGAGGCCAGAAGTGATCGGAATTACTCTCGATCAGAAACAAGGTATAAACAAGGTGAAAACCAACCAAGAGAACTTCTTATCCCTTATGATGAGCCTATACTCTTGGCTCCTGTATATGGCACTCAAGAATGGCTTCAAGTTTGCAATGATTGGAAAAAGTCTGAAAATTGTTTTGATTTTGAGTCAGAAATAAATCAATTAAATCTCGAAAACGACTTATTATTCAACGAAATGACCAAAAGTTTTGAAATGAAAACCAAAACCAAAAAAGAGACGAAATTTGATGGGAAGTCAAACAAAGAGTCAGTATTTGACCAAAAGTTTGTCTTTAAGTCAGTCATTGATTTGGATTCCGATTCTTCAGAGTCTGAAATGCTTTCCCTTTTATTCAAAGCACAGACAAATTCAACCCAAAAATCAAAACTCAAATCTTTGCCATCGATTCCGATCTCAGAGAGTTTGAGCTCTAATTCTTCAATTGAATTGGATTTGAGGTCAGACTCACCGCCAAAAGACTACAATTCTTTGGAAGTGATCGCCAAATCATTTGAGAAAAACAATGACAATGAATGCCAAACGTTATGCAAATCAGAGACAAACACTTCAAGTGATTCAAACTCATCAGAGATTACTGAAACAAATCCAAAGCACTTCCAAACCCAAAGTCTTGACATCAATTCAAGTCCAGAATTCTGTGAAGTGTTTTCAGACAATTCAGACGATGTGTTGAAGTCTTCAACTGAAAGCAAAAGTCGTATCAAAAAATCTATTGATTCACAAAGTCTTTCATCAATTTCTTCATTGCAATCGATATTTAGTTGTCATTCGAGTGAATCCCTGGTCATAAACACTGAGCTCTCACTGACTGCTGAAGAAGAAAAATCTGAAGACGTGAATGAAATGAATGGCAGTTGTGATGAAGCAAAACCCAATACAGAGATGATGTCTATTGAAGACATTAAAGAGAGGACTGAATCACAAGTTATTGAGAATTGATTGAAAAGTTTGTAAAAAGTAAAGAAATTATTAAAAAATGTTTTTTACAAACGATTTATTCAATAATCAATAAAAATGTGTTTAAATTGATTGAAATTCTTTAGAAATGAGTTTTCATTCTTACCATTCCCTGCCCTTACATACCATTCCCATACATACCCTGCCCTTACATACCCTTCCCCTTTCAAAAATAGTGAACAAAATTAATTAAAAAATATTAAATTTATTTGAAAAGCGATAAAAATGTTTTAAATTAAGTATTAATTGATTTGTAATCAAAATAATTGACAATAATTTGATCCAAAGATGCAGTGATTGTGACAATCGATGGCTCTATTGGTGGGTCAGGAGTGCTATTATCATGGAATACAAGTATATGAAGAAATGGATTAAATGAAAGCCGAGTCTAATCATTGAGAACTTCATTAACGTCTTAAGAGTCCCTCTGTTGTGGATTTCGGTCGCGTCATAGAACCCGAGGTTAGACTTCGGTATTGAATAATATCTAAACAATTGAAACCATTATTTAATAACAATTTAATTAACACTTCATTTATGTCTCACTTATAGCCGATCCACACAAGCATTGGTCCGTTGAGTAAGAATAGGAACCAATGGTTGGCAAAGAGGAGAAGAATAACCAAAATGGCGTACGATATGAGCTCCGGGATCACCCACTGAAAGCACAGGCAATGGTTAACACATGGATTCAATGGTGACCTACCGGTGCGTTGAAACCTTGTTTAGTTTAGTACAACACTGTTGAGCGTTGAGGTAATCGCACTCCAAATCACTTAATGTTATCACCTGTTAGGCCATCAACGGATCAGTTAGTCATCAAAAGAGTTAACCATTGAATGAGTTAAAGATAATTACGATATAAACGGTGAGGAAAAGGAGGGCTGAGGTGTCAAAGAGTGCGAACACAAAGAGTGATGAGTCGATTGACATAACTGTCCAAAAGGTGTCCAAAAGTTGATTCAAATTGTGTCCAAAATTACTGACATTTAATTGTTTTGACAAAAAATGCGCTGAAATTCAGTGAAAAAGTATTTAAACTCTTCTAAAGAGTGATTGTATTGAAGACAACACAAACCAGTCGTCACTACCGGTGCTGACACTGTCTAACAGTGCTGTCAATAATAAGGGGGAGTTTAACAGTGTTTTGGTTAACCATTAAATCATAAATCAATTGAATTAAGAAATCAATTACTGTCTGAAAGATGAGTGGAAAGGATAGGATCGCTATCTTTCCCTCAAGAATGTAAACCAATTAACCATTTGTTGATATTTCTTAAGATATTGACCATTGATTGCCATTTAGGGCGCAGACCATTATGAAGGCTCGGCTAAAAGGGGCACAAAAAGGACACTCTTTGCTGAAGAAAAAAGCCGATGCCTTGCAGTTGAGGTTTAGACTCATTCTCAAGAAGATCGTTGAGGTTTGGGATCTATTGACTGCTTCTTAGGATTCACTTGTATTTCATAATTGATTGCATTTATAGACGAAGTCATTGATGGGTGAAGTGATGAAAGAGGCCTCGTTTAGTCTGGCGGAGGCCAAGTTCACCGTCGGATCCGACTTCAATGCCATTGTCCTCCAAAATGTGACAAAAGCGCAGATAAAGGTAGGAATGGATCCAAAGATGGCATTCAATGAAACAATTGATTGATATTTATATGAATTTGATGTCAAACTCAGGTTAAGTGCAAAAAAGATAACGTCGCGGGAGTGACGCTACCGGTGTTTGAGTCATATCAAGACGGAAGTGATGTCCACGAGTTTGCGGGTCTGGCCAGAGGTGGACAGCAATTGGCGAAACTGAAGAAAAACTACGCCCGCGCTGTCCAACTGCTCGTAGATTTGGCGTCACTTCAGACGAGTTTTATTACTTTAGATGAAGTCATAAAAGTTAGACATTTTTGGATCAATTGATTCATTGATTGAGTAATCATTTAATTAACCATTAATTCAGTTAACGAACCGAAGAGTGAATGCTTTAGAACACGTCGTTATCCCGAAGATTGAGCGGACGTTGGCCTACATTACCGCAGAGTTGGACGAAATGGAAAGGGAAGAGTTCTTTAGGCTTAAGAAGATTCAGGAGAAGAAGAAAAAGATCAAAAAAGCTGAGGAAGAGCTGAAGGCGTCCCGAAAAGCACTCGGATATGGGACAGACGAAGGGCCGAACCTATTTGACGACCAAAACGACGAAGACTTGTTGTTTTAGATTTAAATATCATTCAAATATTAATCGGATTTTTATTTAATTTAGTTTTTTTCAGATTATTATTAAAATATTGTTTTATTTTTTCAATGATTTGTTGTTTTTGTTGTAAAATATTTGAGTTTTAAATCATTTGAACTCTTTTTGTGTCAATCATTGTCTCAAAAATCAATGGTTTCTTAAATTTTACTTTTATTTAATCAGAAATTGTTTTCAAATATCAATAAATCTAAACATTATTTGAATATTCAGTGAAAATATAAAAGTATTTATAGTTTTAATTGACGTTTGAGTTATCAATGGATTAATCATTAAATGCTTTGAAATGTCATTAAAACTAAAAATACATAAAATTTATTGAAATAACTGTTTGTTTCTCTCATTTATTGCCGGAAGTATTGAAATGTATTAGTATTACAGCATTGATGTCAACATTGATGTCAACATTGATGTCATTATTGTTAATAAAAGTTAATTTATTTAAAGTATTGAATAACAAAAGCCAAGTCTTATAAACATATAATTAACATAAAAATAAATGAGCAAGGATATTTGCAAATTGCAATCATAGCAATGCTTGTGACGTTATATCCCGTGCATTGCAGACTGCAATACAAGCATTGTTTTTCAGTCTATCCAAAGGTTAATCAATTTACTTGAAACTGATTGCACACCTGTTGGCACTTAACATACAATTCTGGGAATAATTGAAGCATTTGTTTAAAAGTACATAAAACGAGGGATAAGTTTAGATTCTCGATCCCTCCCCTCCCTTCCCCTTAGAATAGGCACCGCTTTATGAAATCCTTGGGATTCCCCCTTCCCTTAACTGTTGACGTACTGCCGGAACAAAGCCTTTATCTAAAAGTGTTTCAAACGATAAAATGATTCACTGATTGTAAATCATAAACAGTTTTAACGTGTCTTAAGAGTGCATGAGTTGTATGCATGTGAATACATAGAGTCCACATAGACTGACCAAGGTAGACCAAGGTAGACCAAGGGTGCTTCACAAGTGTGCTGTCTAACTTTTACATTAGTATTGTTTCAGTCAATTACCGATAATTTGTAATGAATTGTGAAAACACTTAATAATAAAGTATTTATTGATTAATAAATCATTTGATAAAGTGATTGAAAGCAACGAATCATATGAGAGGTTATACAACACTGGATAACAATACTTGTCTTCACAACTCACTGTACTTTAAGTCAGTTTACATTTGCATACGGACTGAGAGTCTCCACAATTCAGGACTCACTGTAAGGGAGTGTTGTTTACGACGTCTTATTAAAAGTTCACTTCAATTGACGTTATAATCAATATTTGTCTCAATTTTATTGTCGTTTAAAACAAAACTGTTAATCATTTTTGGCATTAATTTTCAATTCATTTATTTATTGTTCAAAACTTTGAGTCTATTTTCAACTCATTATTCAATCAAACCTTAAATTGTGTTGAAATTGAAATCAAACCCAAATTTAAAGCAGTTTTTGTGTAAATCAAGTGATAATTGATTTAATATTATATCAGAAATGAAATCAATAAATGATTTAACGGTTTGTCTTATGAATCAAAAGACGGTTGAGATTTCAGTTAATGACTGCAATCAAGTGACCGCTTCCGAGGTATTACAAGAGGTCTACCATCACCTCAAGAGTGAAGAGGAAAGGCATTTGGAAAGGGATGGCAGAAGTGATCGCAATCTGAACTCATATTCAGAGTTTGCAAAACTGTTTTCAATTTGGATAACCTCTCCATACCTTGAATTGCAGTTACAGTCAGAGCACAGGCCATTCAGTGTCTTAAACAATTGGGACAACTATTTGCGTAACCATGGTCCTATTGAAGTGGTTGAAGACCCGGAACTAATAGCTAAAGATATGCCAACACTTAGTGTCCAAAGGAATGTGTTTTGTGACCAAAACATAGAAAAGTCTATTCAAACCAATAATACCGGCGCTCTTTGGCTCCTATACTCTGAGGCGAAGACTAATGTCTTGGAGGGCAGGTATCCGCACGAAGATCCGGGTATTTATGAACAGTTGGCCGCAATTCAATCGGCCATAGAATTGGGTTCTTTTGACTCTAAGAGTCATACCATTGATTACTTCCGGAAGAATATCTTTCAATACATTCCATACAATATCTTGAGATCAAGTGATGGCAATAAAATCAATCAATTGTTCCGTACTTTGAGTCGCGGATCACAAACACTACGATTGGCGCAGAATATTGTCCAGAAATACCGTCAAATATCGGAACACATATTTGAAGACAATTCATGTGTTTATAAGCTTTTGAAGACTTATTTAGAGATCTGTTGGGAAATGCCTTCCTATGGAAGCGCTTACTTCTCGGCACAGATTGAAAGACCGATTAAATCAAAGTTTGATTCACTTCTGAGTCATTTTGATCTTAAGGTATGGGTGGCTATCAATGGCAATGGTCTTCATATTATCTCAAAGGAAAAACCCGTAAGTCTTGGCCTTAAATGCGATTGAATTTCAACTAAAAATCTATTATTTGTTTATTTGAAGGAATTATTGCTTTCCATTGATTACGATGACCTCATTTGGGCCGTCGGGCGCCCGAAGTCTGATGACCCCAATTGTATTCCCTGTCTCATCATTGAAGTTCCCGAAGAGGACAACAAAACGACAAATATATTGCAGATATTTTCGCGTCAATACAAACTCATAGAAGCACTCATTCAGTCGTTTATACAGCACTTGAAGACAGCAATGAATTCAAGCCAAACCATTGACTCAAATCATTTCCCGTCCATCGAGTCATACGATGTTCCCGACGGCCCGGCGACCGCCGAATCCACTTTTTCTTATGTATCCAATCCTTTCAGATTCAAGACATCAAAGCCAACACTAAACCGAAAAAAGCTATCTTTGGCTAAGTTTGACAAAAACAGTGGTCATTGTGTCAACAAAACCGGTTCTTGGGTTCACAACCAGAACCAGAATAACATTGTAGTCAACGGAACAAAAGTCTAAAAATGGGTTTAAATGTGAAAAATGGGTTAAAAGTGTAAAAAATGGTTTAAATATTACTTTTTATTTAAAATTTTAATTAAAATTATTTGAAAAACATTTGTTTAGTGTTTGAATTGAATGCCTTTAACTGAAGACAGGATTTGAATCCAAATGACGTCTTCAGTGGTCTTCTTGTCTTTATCTTTGACTGCGATGTCATTCAGTGTCAACACTTCGGCCATCGTTTGACACAACTGTTTGTCCAAAGTATTGACATCTCTTTGTTGTCCAACACTTTCGTCATAGACTTCAAATCTATTGTCCAAAACATGACTACAATTGCATTGTTTTTGTTTTATTATTAGTTTAAATCTATTCCCGATTTTCGGTATTTCATAGTCGATGTGAGGCGTGAATGGAGAGCACCGGTTGTCGGGAGTGTTCCCGCACTTGAATGAGTGGTCCATAACTTGTTTGACAAACCGTTTGTTAACTTCAATCAAAACAAACACTTTTGTGACCGAAATGTCTCTTCGGTTCTGAAATAAAATGTTTTTGTCGTTTAGTATTGTTTTGAAAAATCTGGTCACCGATGACCTGAGTGTCAGCCGTCGGCAATCACTGCAGTGGCGGACACTATAGACCTCCGGATCAGGCATTTGAATGCAATACAACTCTTTCGGCATTTGAAGGGTTTGTCCCAACGATAGTGAAACACAATTGATGTCAATGTCTTCGCAGTTGAATAAACAGATCAATTGATTGAACACTTTATTCAAGTCATCGATAATCACAAGAATTTGTTCCTCTTTTGTGGACAACTGTTTAGACGAAGACTTTTCTCTCAATTCATTCAATTGATTGCAGTTTGAGAGCGGGAATGGGATCTGTTGTCTGTCGTACAACAAGTACTTCAATATCTCTGTGGCAAACCTGGCCATCAAATCCCTGTCCACTAATCCGTTGTCTAATTCAATGACACATTCAATCAATTCATGACTTCTTTTCACTCTCTTTCTGGAAGTGATGTCTTCTTCGCACATAAAAGAAGACATTATTTAAGCGTTTATTCGATAAACGATTCAAAACTCAAAACAATTGAAAACAAACACAAAAAGCGCTCAAAACTTATGTTATGTTTTCACTCAATGTTTAACTCAACCCCTGACTCAACCCCTGACTCCAAATACCCTTTAATTTACACGCAATTCAACAAAAATAATTAAATTTAATATTTATTTAAATAATTATTAAAATAATTGTCTTTTATTTGTTATAAAAATAATTAAAACATTAATTAAATTGAATTAAAATTTATATAAAAAGTAATACTTTTTGTGAATTCAATGAAAAGTGATATTCAATGCAAACATCTGTTGACTTGTTGTCAGTTTTGTTGTCATATTTTTGAACCAAATTAAGGGGTATTTTGAACTCAATTGACTGCAAATGACTGACAATTTAGTGACAAAATTGTCTGAATTTCGTGCAAATAAACAAAAGTCTAATAAAAATAACATTTCTTCAAATGTTTTCAATATTTTTCAATCAATTCGTCGAAGAATTAAAAGCGAATCCAAACCAGAGATCGCTTCCAAAGAAATGAGTGATAATAAGAGTCAGACCATTGAACTGCTGTCCAATCTATCAAACAGTGAATCCGAAGAATATGAGGAACCGATTGTTACCATCGATGACGAAGAAGAGAGAGATTTGTTTGATTGCAATAGATATGAGTTTTTTGTTATTTTAATCAAAGCATTGATTTATGTTTTGTGTCAAACGATTGCCGTTTTGGTCGGATTTGGAGCCGTTTTCTTCACTATTAGTCTCTTAGTCTTCATCTGCACTAACCTGAGCACCAGATCCCGAAGAAAGGGTGAATTAAGTGCTTATTCAGTGTTTAATCCCAACTGTAAGCCAATTCACGGAACAGTTTCGGCCAAAGATCTCGAAAACCAATTGACTTTTGGAGCCATTCATCAGATTTAGTGATATTTAAATGTAGTCTACTTTGAAAGGGGGTTAAACTGAAGGGTGTATTCAAAGAGCAATTGTTAACTATTTTGTTATTTCTTAAACTTGTTATCAATTTTTTATTAAACATAACTTAAATTGTAATCAATTTTTATAACTAATAATCAAAACTAAAAAACAATTGATATTTATATTAATTAATGGTTTGATTCCTAAACTGAAGATCCCTTTCCATAATATCTTTGAGTTGTTTGTCATTTAATTCAATTCCCGTTATCTCTGAAGCCTTACTAACTCTTCGGCGAATGTTTTTCATCTGATTTGTGGCCTAAAAATGTAAATTAAATTGAAATCAAAATTCAGTGAAAAATAACAAACTTTTATGAGTTTAGGCTTCAAATGGTTTTCCAAGTGCTTAACCAATGACTTCTTGTGGAGGAATGTCAGTTCACATCCCTCTTGAGTGCACTTAAATAATTGGTTTTCATGTATGGATCTGATGTGTGCCATAAGATTGGACTTCTTTGAGTAGGTTTTGTCGCAGTAATCATAAGTGCAGACAATTTTGTGGTTCAAATGAGTCGTCTCTTTATGTAAATCCAAATTATATACAGATTTAAACATTTTATCACAAAAATTGCATTTTAGACACAATTTATGCAAATCTGAGATATGTTTCCGCAATTCCGACCATTTATTTGCCTTATAATCACAACCCTCTCGGCCGCAGACATACCCCTCGTGTGTCTTCAGGTGTTGTTTGAGTTTAGACTTAATGGCAAAACGTTTCTCGCATTCATTGCATTGAAAGGGTTTTTGGCCGAAGTGTTGGAAACAATGGTTTCTTAACTGAAACTTAGACTTAAATTGTTTCTCACATTCACTGCAAATGTATTTCTTCAGCGGTTTCTTCACTTTGTCTTCACTTTTATCTTCATTTTTCTCTTCAGTTGTGTCCCTATTATGCGGTCTTTTCATGTGTTTATTCAGATATGACTGACACGTGAAAGCACTGTTGCATCCATTGAGTGGACAAACAAATGGTTTCTGATTTATGAGAAGTAAAGATGAGATCAATTGAAAGGCAATTATCATCAAAACAAACCTCTCCGGTGTGTCGTCTCAAGTGTCTTAAGAGTCGATACATTCGTGTGAAGACAGCCTTACACTCGCCATAAGAGCACACGAACTCCGCGACCACTCTTCGGCCACTCTTTGTCTGACTATCTTCGAGACCCTTTGGATCCGATTGTGTCTCCGATTGACCCGTCATTCAAGTGAAGTGTGTTTTCAATTGAAGGCAAAACACATGTCTTTCGTGTGAATAGAGGTCTGAATTCAAACTTTATTTACAAAACATTTAATTAAATATTTATTTAAATATAATTTGAATTAAAAATAAATTTTAATTAAAAGTTCATAAAAATTAATAAAAAAATCAAAATTTAAGACAAAAATCAATTAATGTTTGAGTTTTTGCTGAAATTAATGGCAAAAATGGGTTTTAAAAACCAAAACAAAGACCTCTACTCATGAGGTGTACATCAGTGATGACATGTCAATGATGTCTATGATGTCAATCAGTGGTATCTTTTATGTCTTTAATTCAATCCATTTATTGATAATTATTTGATGTCTTAAGTCTTTATTTGATTGTATTTACAATTCAAACAACTGTTGAGAAGAAGTGAATCAAATGAAGAGCGAAATGGAAGACATCGTTGGATCGGATCAGACGTCGAGTGATGTGTTGCCGAAGACTAACCCCTCGTTTTGCTTCAGTGGTCAGGACTTTACCGACGAGTCGTTTTCAATTGACACGTTTGTGAAGACCAAGAGATCAAAGGTTACGTTAGAACAGCTCAAAGACGATTTGAATTCATACCTAAAAGTGTTGAAGACATCGATGATTGAGTTGATTAACGAAGACTACAATGATTTTGTCAATCTGTCCACAAATCTAATGGGTTTTGACAAAGCCATCAATAATTTGTCGCAACCTTTGATCCAATTGAGAGACCAATCATTGAATATCAACCATCAGTACAAAGAGCTGATCCATCGGTTGGAGAGTCATATGAATAGACTTCAAACTCTTCGGCAAAATAAGAGTGAATTAAATAAATTGATTTCAATTACAAAAGACATCGAAAGAGCCGAAGAATGGTTTAATGGTTACAACTCTTGTGATAATGAATACAAATGTTTCTCTTCTGTTGAGAAAATTGGTTTAATTTTAGTCAAAATTGAAATGAATTTGAAGTCAATTGAAGTGAAGAACCCATTAGTCAATCAACAATTGATTCCTCGGTTTGAGACGTTAGCCAATGGTCTCAACCAAACACTTGAGTCCGGATTCTTCAGAGCCATCACTAATGAAGACAAAGAAGAGTTGAATTCAATATTAAGAATATATTCATTGAATGGAAAGCATTCAGATTTGGAGTATGTCTTTAGACAAAGAGTGGTTAAGCCTTATATGGATGAAGTGATTTGTGAGGCATTCCTCGAGAAACACGGAATCAATAAGTTTTTCCAAGAGATTCTTCAGTTCATTGATCTTAAGTGTCAACTAATGATTGGTTTAAATGAAACCAACTTTTCATTTGTTGTTAACTCTGTTTGGAGGGAAATATCTGATTGTCTTGTCGTCAGAACTCCTTCGCTCTTCTCTGTCGGAAATCCGGATCTCTTTCACTCCCAGTACTGTTTGACCACTGATTTTATCGATCAGTTTATAACCAAAAGTCTATTAAAAAGGTCTGAATTGGAAAGACATGACAACTATAGGGAACTGATCAACAAATTCAATGTTGAGGTCTATTTCCACATTCGGTACCAACAAATGGCCACTAAATTTGAATCAGTGCTCAAAGAGTCGGCGTTTGAGTTGAATCACAATCAAAATGAATTCAAATTTCTTGTCTCACAAACCCTTTTCGAGTGTTTAACCACCTGTTGGTCTCCGAAAACAGTTTATATTTCGGTATTATTTCCATCGTTTTGGAGACTAACTGTCCAACTCTTGAGTCGTTACACATATTGGTTGCAAAACTTGAATGACTCGGACATAAAAGTGGCCAAAAATGAGTCAACAAATCAAAACTATTTGTCAAATAAAACCCTTTTATTGGGTTTTCTTATCAATGATTGCAAACATATTGTCATTGAATTCAAGCACTTTTTTGAATCAAATATTCTTCAGTTAATGCCATCGGAAGTGAGTTCTGAAGAATTGAGACAATGTTTCGATGAATCAATTGATTTGCTCGAAAGGAATGGTTTATCAAAAGTGGTATCACTTATCGAGTGCTGTCTTATTGAACAATGCGATCAAATTCTAAGACATGTGAATGAATTGCCGCGACTTTACCGCAAGACCAACAAAGAGGTGCCGACAAAGGCATCCAATTATGTGAACACTTGTATTGATTTAATTGCTTCCATCACTTCCAACGAGACTCAGGTCTGGAGGAGTGAATGGACTGAAAGTGTTTTGAATGAAATCACTTCTCATTACAAACAATTCACTTCAGAAGTGTTGACATCCGTTCAGAAGATTGAAGAAAGTCTTAAAAGACTTAAAAAAGCAAAAATCGGACAAAACTTTCAAATGAAGAGTAACTCCAATAATATTAGTGATGACCACAAGATTCGGCTTCAGATCTATTACGATGTCCTGGAGTATGGAAATCAGGTTTGCATTTGAATTCAATTATTCAGTCATTCATTCATTAATTGTTTTTTATTTGACTTAAGATTGAAGTAAAGCTTAAAATCAACAAAAATTCAATCAAACCTTTCGTGGATTTAATAGAAATGACAGCAAATATAAAAAGTTTAATGAATTAAACGGTTTTTAAAATTAATTATTAATTATTTGTAAATATTTATAAACTTTTAAACAATTTATTCAATAATTTCATGAATTTGTTATCAATTTCTTCGATATTTTATTAGTGATTAAAATATTAATAATTTATTTGATTTTGTTTTAAATAAATGCCAAATGTTTTGTCATTTGAATTACATTTTCAATTGATCCTGAACAGTGTATAAAATTTCCGATTTCTGGTTTAAAAAGCTTGAAATATATTGAAATATAAAAACCAAATATAAGACTACAAATGAATTACTGTTTTACCGTAAGAGTCAAACAATTGTTTGCTTTAAATGCAAAACAGTTTGTAATATAAGACTCGTATTAATGACTCAAAGGTTTGACTCAAATCCGCTGTTTATCTGAATTAATGTCTTTTAAATCAACAAAAGTATTGTTTTTTGAATTGTTTTCATTGAAACCGATGTTTGGATTCCAACCACAAAACTCTGTCCTCTGTTTCAACTCAAGACTCTTCTGGTCTTCAATTTGTTTCATATATTCATTGATCTCTGTCTCATATTTCGGTGAAGTAATGCCGAAAAAGTTGGCCAAACCTTCGCCCAAATAGTCACAAACTTCCAGTGCTTTACTGCCGAACCAAATGACAGAATCCCTTACATATGAAACCGTTGGCCAACTCTTCGGCTAAACATAAATCAATTAAAACTTAACAATACTTTCATTCAATTCAATGACAAACCTCTGAATCGTTTTGTTTTTCATTCATTGGTTTCTGAGAGTTGTCTTCACAACCAATGCCTTCCTCTTCATCGCATTCAATGACACCATCACTGAAGTGAAGAACTCTTTTGGGAGTCTTTATGAGACAATTAACGGATTCACTGCTGACTGACATTGAAATCAATAAAAAGTGTTTTGAAAACCCATTTAAATGTCAATCAGTTTTGAAAACAACAACAAATGGTTTCCAAAGACGACAACAAATGGTTTCCAAAGACGACAACAAATGGTTTCCAAAGACGACAACAAACAAACAAAACATTGAATTCAAGGCTTATTTTTGTTGTCGTTTCTGAAGTCAATTGCGTTTTCAGTGAAATGTCTGCAAAAGTTTTAATCAATTATTTGTTTTTGAAATCAATTCAAAGACAATGTATTAAGAGTTCAAACATTAGATATCTTTCGTCTAAACATATGTCCGAAAAGTTTAAGTCTTTTGAGACCAAAGATGAAAAGGATTTGTCAAAAGTGATGATAACTCTTGTGGACACCAATGGAGTCATTTTGGGCACCAAATCGTTGATTGAATCCAGAATTTTGGCCACAAAACTGAACCTCAATCTAATTGAAGACACATCTGATGATAAGAGACATAAGTATAAAGTGTTTAAATTAGTTTCAAATCAATATTTGGCCAAAAATGACAGCGATTTCAATGATATTTGTGCCGAAGAAGTGCCAAAAAGTGATGTCCAGAACAGCGACAATAAAAAGACTAATACTTTGACCAAAAGTGCAAAAGAAGTGAAACGTTTGGTCTTCTCTACAAAACTATCTGAAAATGATTTGATGACTAAATTCAATCAAATGAAGAAATGGCTCTCAAGAGGACATCCAATAGCTGTTAATATCACCAATCAATCAAATGATACCAAAGTTCTGGTAAAAAGTGTTTTTGTTTTTCATTTGCTTTTTATTAAACGTTTTTTTCAATGAAAGGATCAAATGTTAGCGAAGTTTGAAACTGAACTCAAATTGTTTGGAAAAATAAATCAAAAAAAGATTAAAAGCAATAAAAATCTCAAATTTATGATTGTGTCCATCGATGACAGTAGGGATCAGCTTAAGAGTGATCCACATGAAGAACTCAATGACGACATCGATGTCGAACATATGGATCCAAACACCCTATTAAGCGATGAATTTGAGGAACAGTTGGACAAAAAATAAGTGATTTTTGTATTTTATTATTAATTTCTTTAAATAAAAACTATTTTTTAATTTACTTTGAAATTCAGTGAAAACTTATTTCTGACTGAAGTGTTGACTGAAGTGTTGGTTGTCTTTAGTTTTGATAAAAATTTGATTTTCAATGAAAAATAAAATAAATTTTATTAAAATTAAAAACACTTTTCAATCAATAATAAGATTAAAAGACATTTGAATTTGTTTTTCCTATAAAATGCCTAAAATTAGTCAAAATTTATGTAATTATTGATTAAATAAATAATAAATTGTTTAAACTATTCATAAAATCCTAAACAATAGACGTGTGTAGAGTGCTTGACGTCTCGGCCCGGGATGTGGGTCTGGAAGAGTTGTCTGCCGTCTCATTATATTGGTTATGACTATAGTCTAAGTTCGGGACCGTTCCGTTCGGCCGATTCCAGTGGGAAGGGATGGGCTCTGAGAGGATATTAACCGATTGTACGGATGTGTTCTGCAAAGGACTGACCATTGAATGAGTTGTCATTGAATTTGTCATTTGATTAGACATTGGATTTGAGTAATGATTATGTGTTTGAGAATACATATTGTATGGCAAAGATTGGGGCGAATTGTTGGACCGGTGCGATGACGGGGAGTACGTGTCTCGGTTTGACGACGAGTCCCATTGGTTCTGAATGTTAGGCACAAAATTCATTTGTTGAGTGTTAGCACCCATAGAGTTGTAAGCAATTATAGGGTTGTTAGACATCGAACCCATTGAGCCGTCGGTTGGGATCGGATTAAAATTATTCTGCATTTGCGGGAAGTGAGAGGGAATTGGCATTGAATTCATTGACTGATTCCAATGCAACGACGGATCGGTATCTTCAAAAGGCATATGCATTCCAGGCATCAGTTGGTTGAAGATAGGGGGCGGAGGCGGGAAAGGAGGTGGTGGTGGCGGAGGCACTCCAGCGCCGAAGTGTTCGTGTAGTGAAGATACAGAACTCGCGGAGTCGTCCATAAAAGACGAATCTGCGAACCCATCCATAGGAGACTTGGCAGACATAGTAAGCGTTTGCCTGAGGACTGAGGCCTCGGCCTTAGACTCTTCGTACTTGCGTTCAGCACTTCGGGCGAGAATCCAATTCTCGTGGACTTGTTTTTCCAATTGATTTATTTGTGTCTTATATTTGCGCTCAGTTTCCTCGACCTCTCTCTTCATTGATTGCAATTGACTTCTGAGGGAAACGTTTTCGTCTTCAAAACTGCTCAACTGATAGGCCATTGAGTTGACGTCCTCTTCCTTCTGCAGCCTCTGTACCTGTTGGACACCAATCTCTTTCCCCAACTCTAACTCCTTTTCCTTATAGTATTTGGACAGCACTTCCAATTCCATCTGCGCTTTCACTTTGTCCTGAACCGCACTTTCCCTTTCATTCTTCAATACTTTATTGTCTTCTTCTAAACCACTTAACGTCGCATTCAATTGATCGCACCGTTGGTTCACACAATCGAGTTGTGAAACCAATTCATTCCTATTATTAGTAATTTCCTTCAATTGTAACTCAATTTTGAGAAAATCAAACAAATCATTGAATGCTTCGGCGTTTCGGGCGTCGATCTCATCCGCGTCTCCGTCCTCTCCGTCGATATGTTTGCAATCGTTTGCAGTTTTCCTCACTTTTACTAAAATCTCTTTCAAAGACTCGATCTCTAAGTCTTTGTTAAGCATTTGGTCTTTAATTGATTTCATTTCTTCGTTAATGTCTTTCAAATCATTCATCAGTTTATCATTTCGTTCAATATATTCATCGCTTTTCGACTGCAGACTAGAATACTGTTCCTCTAATTGAGTTAACGTTGAATTCAAATCACTTTTAGTTTCTTTCAAGTCTTTGTTATTTCGTTGAAATATCTGTAAATTATTTTCACTTTCTTTCACAACGTTTGCCATTCTTTCCAATTCTTTACTCAATTTCTGTACTTTTTCTCGAAGTTTTGAATTCTGAGAAAAACATTGAAATTAGTAAACAATGAAATCTAAAAACTATTAAACCCTTACCTCCTGTTCCTTCTGTCGGGCAGTGGACTCATATTTGGAGACAATCTCTGTTTGTTTATTGATTTGTTGTTGCAATGCATCGACACTTGAATTCAAATTAACGTTTTCTTTCTGTGAAGTCAAGAAATCATTCAAAAGCCGATTGGCCTCAAGTCCTGCCTCTGTTGTACTCTCGAGTTCACTCTCTAAAGACACCACCTTTTGATGCATTTGTTCCCTTTCGCTCTGGAGGACAGGTAGGTAAACATGCGTTAAGTTAGTAGAGATTGAAAAGTAATTAGTTTTTGTTAAATATTAGAAATTAAAGAAAACACTGAACACTAAAAAGCAATTAATACTAAATTAAGGGGTATTTTCTCAAACAATAGGTTAAAATAATGTTAATATTAAAACCCTTTTATAATTAAAACTTACCTTTAGTTTCAAATAATCCTTTTCTAAAGGAATGAATTTGTGTTCAATGGTGTGAAGCCTTTCCTCTGCTTTGCGGGACTGAAAGGCAATTAAATAATAATTAAAACCAAGTTTTGGACAAAACATTAAAACATTGAATACTTTTTCGGTTTCTGTTTCGATATCTTTAAGTAATTTCTGCTTTTCTGCTTCAAAATAGTATAATTTCCGCTCAGTTTTACAGCACTTGTCTGTCAAACAGTAAAACAAAATTAATAAATGCATTGATTTATTCAATAAATATATAAATACCCCTTAACTCGGTCTCTTTGCTCCGAGAATTAAACAATGACACAATAATCTTCATTAAACACCAGTTGAACGCTATTATAGCTATAAAGACAACCACTTGAGCCGAGATTTGAAACTCTTGAAGCATTTGTTTAAAAGAGTCTGGGACAACTGTACTGATCACCTCCAGAACAGCCATTCCTTCCAATCCCATCCATTTAAATATATCGTTAGATTCAATCATAACCTGTGGGTTCAGTTCTGGTGCTTTCAATTCATCAACAATTGCTATGTTTTCATCAATTATAGTATTCATTGAATCCATTGTTTGATCTCCTTTTAAATATTCATCGCTTTCATGACTGACAGCACTGGTAGTCATATCTTCGCTGACAACAGGTTTAAAACTATCAGAAATGTCGTCAATGTTAATGTCATTAAGGGTTGGGGTTTCAATATTTTCCTTATTTTCGTCGTTTGTATTGATTTCAGATTCATTGACAACAGAATTGAATTGATTTTGATTTGAATCGGAAAATGAGTTTACATTGGAATCAATTGAATCACTGTTTGTAACCAAACCTTCGGACGAAGTATTGGTTAAAGAATTTGTTTCGTTTTGGACTACATTTATGTCAGACTTCGTGTCAGCGTTTGGATTGTCATCAGTGACTAAATTTAAATCAGTTTTATTGTTGTCTTCACTGGAATTGAGTCCAAAAATAGAATTATCGGAAGATTTGTTTAAATTGTCGTCAATTTTATCACTCATTTGATTAACGGTTTCCGAACTTTCAACTGAAATGTTGTTTTCATTTTCTGTGTTTATATCAGAAGTTAAATCACTTTTAAGTGCACTTTCACTAACATTAAACAGACTATCCGTCCCTTCGGCTGACGTTTCATTCAACTCTTGGGTTAACACTTGGGATGTATTGTCAAAGGTTTGGCTCGAATTGTCTTCCGACTCAACAACTGGTTGTTCAGACGTCTCATTGATTTTGTCTTTCATTACTTTGTCATCAATAGATGAACCGATGTTTACGTTTTGGTTGTCATCTGAGACACTCTTTGAGTCATTGGTCTCTACCGAAGCACTGATAGAATCATTCGCTTCTACGGAAGCATTTGAGTTAACAATAGAATCGTTGACTTTTGCTGAAGAACTGATGGAATCGTTAGAATTGATTGAATTATTGGTTTCTACTGAAGCACTGATGGAATCATTCGTTTCCACTGAAGGCTCTTTGAATTCAACTGAAGAATCGATGGAATCATTAGTCTCTGAAGAATTGATTGAATCCATGGTTTCAACGAAAACATCACTTTCATCGACAGAATCGGTTCTTTCTTCTTGACTTTCAGTCGTTTCTGATGAGTTGATAGCACCCGTAGTTTGTGATGAGTTGATAACCTCTTCATTACCTCTAATTGCATCCAATGTTTCAATTGATTCCTTCATTTCATTACTAATCGATTCATTTTCAGTACTATTGGACAGAAGAGAGGATTCAATAATGTCTTCGTTTGGCTTCACTTCCGGACTATTGTCTAAATTCAAAGAAATTGTTGCCGTTTTGGTGGCCGTCGTTGAACCTGACTGTACAGTAGTGGACACACTTAAGTCGTCGTCCATTCCTTCATAATAGGGAAGAGTAGTGCCGTCAACAACAGTGAAGTCATCTTTAGTCGGAGTGTTTGACTGCATTTCCGCCGTATTTTCACTCAACGAAGGGAACAGTTCCGAGGAATTGATATCTTCGGCACTATTTGTTTGATTAATCAGATCTTCATTTGTATCACCGTTTGAGTCATTTTGTACTAAACTCTCAGAATTGTAATCAATTTTTACCACATTTTGGGGATTTTTATTCAACACTTTCTGGACTAAGATGTGCTGTTTGGGCGCCAGACCTCTCTTCCCGTTGACCTAAAGGTTAACAATAATTAAAATCAAATCAAAGTGAAAAACAATTGTCTGAATGTCTACTTCAATGTCAAAGTATTTCTTGTCTTCAGTTTCGGCAAAAATGGTGACATCAATGCCCTGTTTAAAGGTGACAGACCCGGGATCTATAGCCTTGTATGGGATGGATGTCCGACCCGTAGATATCGGTTCTGAAAGAGACAATCAAAGAGTGAATTAAAGCCAAATCTAACAGTAATTTAAGCACTGATTACAAACCTTTGCACTCAATGTCAGCACAGAGTTTGAATTGTGAGACAACTTTGGTCTCAATTTGATAGACATTTAAAACAATAATAAAAACAACAAAAGGTTTGAATGAAAACCAATTCAAAAAACATTTCATTTTATTCACACTTTTTGAGCAAAAAATAAATCATAAATAAAAATAACTTTCAATTGATTTGAAGGCAAAAATAGTTTCAGATATTTAAACCATTTTTTAGTTTAAATTAATACTGAATTCAATTAATAATTAAATTGTTTTCAATGAAAATGTGTTTAATTGTAAGCAATGTAAGTCCACGTCAGCAGAGATTGCATACAAACAGACCATCGATTCATATGTCACTCATTTGTCACTAGTTTTGCACAAAATATTAATTTATTTAAAAAACTATTTATTAATGAAAAACTGTTTTTCAATTGAAATCACAATTAATTGACTGATATTTTGACCAAAATTTTAATTTTGATAAAAAGTAATAATTAAATGATTTATTGATAACTCGTTTCGTTTGTCAATACATTGAATGCCTTAACCATTGACTCAATTGGTGTCCAAAGTGTGGCGCAAGTGATGTCTTAAGTCATACCTAATGTTCACTAAATTCAGTTCAAACAGTGATAGCATTAGATCTGACCCTTATTTGTGACAACCGGTGCGGATGTGACCCCTGTGTGACCCCCATATGCCCGGACTCTGTGTCTCATCTGATCCTCGTTTGTGTCCGTTATCTTCAAAATACACAAAACTTTTTGTCAAAACTTTGACTTAATTTCAATTTTTTTATAACATTTAAAATCTATTAAAACTTTTTTTCATTGATTTCTGATTTAATTGTTTAATAATAAATGAAAATATATTTTAAATATCTATAAGCCGTTAATCCCAGAGCACCAGAGTATGTCTCAAAATAATTATCAAGGTATTGAAACAATGCTGTGCATTAAGCAAGGTAACTTGAAATGAGTTAAATGGCTTTAATTAAACAGCAATTACTTAAATTCAAAGTCATTTTATTTTTTAACAAATTTTATTCAATTGTTTATAATTTTATCAAAAAATGAAACAATAATTAAATGTTTTATTAAATTATGTTTTGAGTAATTATTTTCCAATTATTTATGGTTTTGGAAGAAAATTAAGAGTAATTGAAATGTTTTGCATAAAAAGAGTTTGAGTTTTATTGTTAAGTGTTTGCACTGTCAGTACTGTAGACACGGTATTGACGGCACGGTATTGACGGCACAGTTATCTTGAATTGGGTTTCTTCGGAATTTTGTACTCAATTCTAATAATAAACTTTTGAGAAAAGTTGGGATCAATTTATAGCGAAAGGGAAGGCATTGTAAACAACTATTTGTGAGTGAAGTGAACCCAACAACCACTTCGACGACTGTTTCTGTTTACTAATCAGTCTTTTTTCACTCCCTGTGCCTATAATAGGCATTCAATACAATAGAAGTGAAACTTTATTTACAATTCATCCAAAGTCTCCGAACATTGTCTTCAGTTTGAGTTCAATCAACACATATATAGTGACAGTAATTATAAAACTTTTTTCATGAAACCCAACGAAAGGTTATTTCCCTTTGAATTCAATTTCCATAAAATGTATTGAATTTCTTATTCGATCTCAAACTCAGCCCTCAATTACACCAAAACTTAAATTTAGTGAATGTGTCAAACATTTGCTTATATTTTAATACCAGAGTAAAACAAAAAATAATTTCAATTGCCGTAAAGTATCATTTGGGGCACACAATGAACTGCGGAGGAGGGCTGACAGGGCTGGTGGTAAAGAGTCAGTGGAGTCAATGCAAGCAAATTGGGTCACAATTGTGTCTCTCATGCGCTCATCAAATATAATATCAATTTTTATATGAATTCATTTATTACTATAATTATATTCTTTAGTTTTAATACCCGGCCAAATGTAAATTGAGCAGCACTTGCATACTGTTCCACACATTAACTCAATCCTTTATTAAAATAAATGGCAATCAATTAAATCCAATCTAAAAGCAGACAACGAGACTAAGATTTTTGATGTTTAGTGAAGGGAATGGTATATAAACTCTATATTTCTTATCTAAATCCTTAACAAAGGTTTCAATTTTGAGCACAAATTATCTTATACTCGGAGTTTATTCCCCTTTTGTTGTGATATCGTTTGAAAATACTTTTTTCAAAAGTCTAAAAATCTTTAATCAATTTAAGAGTATTTTTCAAGTATTGGAAAATAGGTTAGAGTTTACGTGAGTTTAAAGGAATATTCAGTTCAAGAATATCACAAAATAATTGAGGCTTTGGTCAAAAATCTCTTTTATGTTTAACTATCAATGATTTTTATCCTTGATTATTGACTCAATTAAGTGTTCTAGCTCAAAACATTTTTGGGTTAAGTTTAATATAAATGCAAATTTATTTTCATTGAATGTGAAAAAACAAAATTATTTTCATTTACTTCAAGGAAAAAGTTTACATTATTTTACAAACACTTGAAATGCATTAGAAATTGAACCGAATTTTTACATAATTGAGAAAAACCTGAAATATTATTGAAATTTGTTTTAAAACTAGAAATCAATAAATAGTTTAATAATTTTGATGAAAATATTTATGTTTTGACAATGACTTCAATTGCTTTTTAATCATTGCATCGATTCATTGAAATTGTTTTGAAGTTTTTTCCTCTTTTTTCTTATTGATTGAAAGAAATGTCAAAAATGACAAACACTTCTCAATTGAGTTCAAAAACCTATTTTCAAATCATAAATAAAAAGTGATTTTAAATTAGAAACAAATTATTATAAAATTAAATGAATATAAACTGAAAGCGAATAATAAGTATTAAACTAAAGAATAAGTGCACCGATATGTGGACAGGTATCTCAAGTGGATGTGGACGTGTGTATGGATGTGTACGTTATGTGGGCAACGGTAACAGAGGTCAACGTTTTCTGATCTAATCATCTTTAGTTGAAGTGCATTAACATTAGATCGTGAGATATCTGACCAATGCATTCGCTGAGCTCAGGCAGGTTTAGAGACGCGCCTCAATGGCATACTAACCCAGAAAATCGTTCGCTTATAGCCTTCACCGCACCAGTGGTTCAGTGAAACGACAGACAATCACTTAACTCTTGAATTACAATCAAAATCGAAATATATTTTATTATTATATGTCTCTGAACTCACACTCAGTATAAACAATGTTATAATAAAAAGCCTTTACTTTATCTCAGATTAAGGTTTTGGAAGAAAAAGCAATAAAAACTCGCTTTTAATAACATTTTAATAATTGTTAAATAATTTCTTTGCAAAACAATTGACAATTTAGTGAAAGATATTTTTGACAACATTTTTAAAACTCATTTTTCAAACCATTATTTTCTTATACTTTCCAATAATTTACTTCTTTTTCTAATGAATGAATGAATGACTTGTTTATTGAGTAAAACTGAGTAAAAGTTTTTATAATAGCCTTGTTATTGAAGTAACAAAAAAATATTCACTTAAATCACATAATGTTTTAAACGCTTTAATGCATACAATGAATCAAAACAACTATTTTTGAAAAACTAATTAAAAATAAAATTTTTATTTTGTAAACGAATTTTGATTTTTTTGGCTTTCATTGCCAACGAAAGTATGAATTGCTTTGTGTTTACAATAAATAGTAAAACAAATTATTTCCATATTTTTAATGCCTTTAATTGTTTTCAAGTATTATATTGTTAATTACAAGCTATTAATAGATAATGTAATTTAAATCCCATTTAATTATAAGTTCATAAATCATAGCATAACTAAAGGGAAAATGTGGTTCATCAACATTGATGAATTTTGCAATTTCACCATGGACACATATTATTGTTGTGCTGAATAATCACTTAAATAATTATAGATTTGTTATTTAATTGATATGATTTTGGATTTAATTAAAATAATCAATGAAAACAATATTTAATAAATTAATTATATTAAAATATTTCATGAATTAAATAAGGTTGATTACCAAGATAAACTTAATAATGATCAATGTCAAAGTAAGAATAATTAA
>JAQGAT010000759.1:0-23402 GCA_034687845.1 Pantelozetes paolii
GCTCTCCATATACGTATAAATCTCTCCGTAGTCAACAAACCCATCCCTATTCAGATCCATTATTTGCAACTCTTGGTCAACATATGCTTTAAAATAATAATTAATTATAAATGATATGAAAATGTATTGTATTTTAGAGAAACTAAAATTCAGTTTTTGTTTTCATTTCTATTTTTACTTTTAGTTATAATATAATCAAAAGTCTTATAAACTATTCTTTAATCAAGAATTAAATGAAAATAAAATCTTGTGATAAATTTTCTAAGCCTTTGCTCAATCATTGTCTTATCATTTTTGATATTAACTATAAATTGTCCCAAATTTTGATAGATTTACAGATAATTATCATAAGATATGAAATAAATACCCGAAAACTCTTCCAAATCTATGTTATTATAGGTTTCGTTGTGATGACTGAATGAATGTTTTACAGCCAACAGTAGTTCTGAACAAAACATTTCAATTAAAATTAATTTTTTATGATATTTAATACCCAATCCGTCGAGTCTTCCGTCGCTATTGAAGTCATGAAGTTTTGTGTAATAAAAAGCCGACTGTTCTGTAGATATTTGTTCCGACTCTTGTAAATAAAGCAATTTATTTGTCTCTTCCTTTAAATGACTTTAATTTTATATACAATTAATTAATCATTTGTTTTGAATAATAATGAAAAATACAATACTTTAAGTCATGCATAAAGTCATGCTTTTCGTATTTGTCCCAAAGACCTTCCAACCCTTCAGGGGGTCTCTGTGTCACAGTATTCCCGTGATTGTGTGTCATCTCATCGTTTACCAAAGATTTGAAGTCATTTGAATGAGATTTCACACAAATATTTAGGACTGAAATAGTTATAAAATACCCGAAATTGAAATACATTTTAAAACATTTGAATCAATACTCAAGTGATGACTAAATATAATGTCTTTTATTAAACACACGTTTTATTATATGTTTATTACTTTTATATTAATTATGATTTCAATTCAAAACAACTGTTAAAGCATTAAATTACCTGAAAATGTGAACTCAGATAAGGATTTTGTCATTTATTACAGAAATATTTAATGTTTGATGACTTGGAAAAAATGCAAACCAATTAATAATTCCTATTCATTGTTATGATTGGTGCAAGGTTGTTTGTTTCAATTCATCGTTTGGTAGAATACCTTAATATTTGACATACAATCACAAGATTTATGAAATCCTTATTCAATGTTTAAACTCCAAGGCATTTATGTAATGGTAGTAAAGAATATTCATTAATGCTCAAGCACAAAGTTTAAAATCTTATTCTGATTAGAAAATCTCCAAGGTTATTTAATCTTGTATACTTTTATTGATACAAAAGATTATCTTTTTTTCAATGTTTTATAAAAGTTATTAAAAAATTCAATAAATTACTGAAAAATGATTGCATTATTGCATAAAATATTGATTGTTTTGAAATCAATTGTTTTAATTAACAGTAAATGCATTGAAAACAAATGAAACGGAAAATAGATTTCAATTAAAAAAGTTTTAAAAACTTTATTTCAATTCAAGAATTCATTGAAAGAGTGTTTGACTTAAATGTGAGACATCTGTGAATGCAATACAAAATATGATAATTACAGTCAAAACTCATTATAATTTACTTTCAATTCATTCAAATATTAAAACAAATTAAAAGTGAATTAAAAGTTAAATTAAAATTAAGACTAAATTTAAAATTAAAAACAAATAAAAGGTTTGTATTTATACTCAAAAAACAATTCATTGATTTGTTTTGCAATCAAAAAGTGTTTCAAATATTAAGTGTTTTTGAAACGAAAATCACATTTTGTTATCAGATTTGAGGAAATATTTTGTATTTTTGAGAAAATCATTGAAATTATTGTATATTTTGTGAATTAATCGTTAATTTAAACCATTTTTATGGCATTTTCATACCATTTGTCAAAACCAGTGACACAACTGTTCAGACGATTGACAAAAACACCGCAAATGTCTTCGCGTCCGTCCTCTGACTTATCAGCCTTTCGGGAGATATTCAACAAAAGCCGACACATCGTTGCGCTGACCGGCGCTGGCATTAGTGCCGAGAGTGGTGTTCCCACATTCAGGGGTTCGGGTGGTCTGTGGCGTACATATAAAGCACAAGAGTTGGCCACTCCTGAGGCGTTTGCGTCCAACCCGTCCCTGGTTTGGGAGTTCTACTCATACCGTCGGGAATTAGTTCAGACCAAACGGCCAAACGAAGCGCACTTAGTATTGGCTGAAACTGAGAAACGGTTGGCCAATGAGGGCAAGAGATTGGTTGTCATCACTCAAAACATCGATGAATTGCACCGAAAGGCCGGAAGTGATAACGTTATTGAACTTCACGGCACTCTCTTTAAGACTCAATGCACTAAATGTGGTCACATTGCTGTCAATAGGGACTCACCGATAGTGCCGGCACTTAAGGGCAAAGGCAGTCCTGATCCGCAGGAAATGGATTCAAAGATACCGATCAATGAATTACCGCAATGTTGTAAATGTAATGGACTTCTCAGGCCTTATGTCGTTTGGTTTGGGGAACCATTGGATCCAAATGTTTGACACTTAAAGCGGTTATAGATTTATATTTATTATAATTGTCTCCCCCTTTGCACAGGTGTTGGAAGCGGCACAAACTGAGCTTGATAAGTGCGATCTCTGTCTTGTTGTATGTTTTCAATTGATTTTATACTAATTATTCAAAAATTAATGCTTTGATTGTCTGACAGATCGGCACCTCTTCTATCGTATATCCGGCGGCAATGTTTGCGCCACAGGTGTCCGCCAGAGGGGTATAAAACATAATTACTATTATTGTTTAAATCATTAATTAATTCTTGACCTCAGGTTCCGGTCGCGGAGTTCAACATTGAGAGCACTCCGAGTACTAATCATTTCGGGTATTATTTAAACAATAATTAATTTAAATATTATTTTAATAATTGGTTTATAAAACAGATTCCACTTCCAGGGCGGATGCGGAACAACCCTTCCTCCGGCGCTTAAATCCTTGGCCACAAACTAAACAATTAATGCTTTAATCGTATAATTAATTAATTTTTAAGTTTTTATAATTCAATATATTTTTTATTTTTTCGCTATTTTTGTAATGATTTCTAATTTTTTGTTAATTATTTTCATTGCTTTAAATGAAGACATAATTCAAACAAAACAGACATTCAATCAAATGAAGCCATTGTTTGCCTAATCTCTCAGTTGTTTAACAATTGAGACCCAAATTGATTGAAAGTATTGTTAATTAGACTTAACTTTCAATTAAATAAAAAAATGCTTAACTTTTGTGTCAAAACATTGAAAACACTTTTATTTGAAATTATTTTGTTGAAGAAAATTGAAAATACATTTCAAATGAATACAAAAACCAAATAATAAACAAATCATTCAATTGTTTCTCATTTTGTCTTCTCTTCCAGATATCTGAAGTGAAGGTCTTTGCAGTCCTCTTCACTGATCACATGCCAACCGTCCTCTTTGATGGTGTAAACTGTGGTTTCAATTAAGGGTTTAGTCACTCATTAAACAACTCAATAAGTCATACCTCTGACGATACCACCCGAGTAGGAGTCGCGATGTGTAGCGTGATATACAGCCCGTCGGCCCAAATCATAGGCCTCTTCATCAGTCATATCCCATCGATAGCCTGAGTCGAGAACTCCTGTGAATTACAAACAATAAAATTATAGACATTTCAATGCAAACAACGATTAAGTGATTTTGAATACCGTAGGCATAGGTACTACCGGAGCCGACACTGAATAGAGTTCCGGGCGAACGGTTGCCGTCGTTATCCACATAGAAAACTGACGGACCTTTCTTCTGATCCCAACCACAGATCATAACTCCTAACGAAAGACCCATTCTTTGGACGAAAAGTAAAACAATTAATAAATTTGAATACAAATTGAGATTCAATTCAAACCCCTTATAGTTGTATAAGATATTGGCCAACAGTTTAGAGGCCGCGGCCACTGATATGCGCTCCCGATTACGCAACTCATAGATACGACAGCGCTCTGAGAGGATCCGTTCCCAATAGGAGCAGTCGGCGGCCCCGCCGGCCATCGTTCCCAACAGGTGTTTGTTTATGGGAATGATTTTACGTGTAGTGCCCGACCCTATGTATGAGCCCCCTGTGGCCCGACTGTCAGCGCACACCACAACACCGCCCCTGTATTTGAAGGCCAAAGTTGTGGTTCCCTTCTGGAGATGAATATTAATCTTCTTAGTGTTGTCGTAGTTGTCGTACAACTGCTTCACATCAAACCCATCAATGGATGGCATCGGAAGACATGAAGTGTTAAATGTCTTCAACTCTTGGCTTAGATTCACATCCAGTGCGTTGTCTAACGACCCAAACGATGGGTTCATCTCAAGACCCAGAAGCGATTGAAAAGCCATGTCTTTGGACTGAATTAAAGATAATTTAATTAATTGTTAAATGTTTTCAAACAAACAGTCAATGAATGAGTGAATGATTGAATGAATTGCAGTTTTGGGACAAAAGTCAGACATAAATGACGTAAACATTGATTGAAATGAAAACAAAACCAATGAATCAATGATTGAATTATTGTTTGCTTTTTGTATTGGATTTCACTTTAATTGCAATCAATTTATAGTTTAGTTAAACAATAGTTTGAATGAAATGTTTGACAGCTTTTCAACAAAACTGATAACAAAATGAAAGAAATATTATTAATGTTTGCGTCAATTGTTTTGTCATTTATTTTAGTCTTTCTCTTCGTATTCATCGGTAAGTCATGAATGCATTCACTCTTTCACTGATTCAACACTTAATTGTCATTTAATTGTCGTTTAATTGCAAACCCATTGAACGATAGGTTGGTATTTGGTTTGGAGACTGTTTTTGAGTCGTTTCCGGTTTGTGAGGGAGTTATTGATGATTAACAACAATAACCATCAAAACGATGACAAATCCGATGACAACTTGAGACCAAAGAGGACGAGACAACGGCTGACAACCAGTAGTTAATCATTGATTGCTTTAATTGTTTTTAATTTTGTTTTTAAAAATAGATTTTATTTTTTATTATTAATTGTTTTTTTGTCTATTTATTCATAAAATTAATTATATTTTCATTTCATTACAAAAATTATATTTAAATTTAAAAACTTTTTTGTATTTTAGACTAAATTTTGTCCGAAATTTGAAATCATTTTCAAAATGATTGTAAAATCAATTGATTTATTGATTGTTTGCTTAATTGCAAGCATTTCAGTGCCTTTTGATTAGAGATTCACTTATTTTACAATATTTTGAGTCATTTTTATATAAAAAAAATATATAATTATAAAAAATATTTTCAAACAATTGTTTTAAACATTTAATAATTTCTATGAAATAAACATTAAATTAAAATATTTAATGAAAATATGTTTTTATAAACAAATCTTTAAATAATAAACAAAAATATAATTTGTTTTTTCAATTCATTAAAAGAAAACCAAAACTTAATTTCATTTCTTGTTATGAGATATGAATCGATAAAATAAAATCTAATTTCATATGACTTTCAAATAAAATATTAATACCGTATTTGGCGACAAATAAGAGGCTTTTATATCCCAATTTGTTAGATTTTATAGCAGTGAAAAAGTACCCCTCTTGTATCTAGATATAAGACCACCCCTTCTCAGCAATTTAAATATAAGAGCCTTTTATTTGTCGCAAAATTCGGTAAATATTTGAATGATTTTGAAATTAATTTCATCGTTAAGTCATGTGAACACAAATTATCAGTTTTTGTAAACCTTTGGTTCAATTACTTCGCGATTAATCGTTTCATACCTTTCCTTCAAATCAAATGTCAATATAATTTCAAAAAACTCTTTAAAAATTTTTTATTTCATTTTTGTCTTAATTTTATAGAAATATAAAAAGTTTTCAAAATTATTATAATATTTATAATATTTATATCGTTTTATAGTTTTTTTTTATAATTCTTATGGATTGGGTTTTAACCCGAATTGTTGGTGAAGTATAGGTACATAATCGTCAAACTGAGCCTGATAAAAGTTTGCAGCAATGGGTTCACCCAAAGAGTATTTTTTGGCGAAATCTCTTATTTTAAAACATCTCCGGCCATCAGTCGATCGATTACTTACAGGGGTTTCAGTGCTTTCAATCCGATTCTGTTGTTTGTATACAATAAACACATATCTATGAAGTCCTGTGCCTTTTGGTGGACCCGAACCCACATAAGCCGCTAATGTTTTGCCTGAATTGATTTCTAAACCGGGAATATTAATGACCAACCAGTGCTTGAATTCTCCATTCTTAGGGTCTGCTCTACTCGGGGCGTCGGGATCTGTCATACAGAGCACATAGAGAGCGTCTTTTTCTGTGGGCCACTCGAGTTTTGGCTCATCTTTGACTGAAGTCGGGGTCAATTCATTGCCTAAATTGACATTCACTCCACTCGGGTATGAAATCTTTGAATATATTTATAAATCTATTGAAAAATGTTTGAATGTTTTATACCTTTATTATATTGTTAGGGATGGCATCGATAACGTCGGGAACCACTGAATGTCTGTCCATTTGTTCTCAAAGTGTTTCTCAATTTTATATCAATTATAAAACAGATAAATATTTTATAAGTTTTTATATAACATAAAAATGTCTTCAAAATGTATTATCAATTCATTTAACCTTCAGTTTAAGAAATGATTGTCTAATACTGCAGTTTTTATTACATAATGTTATAAAATAACCTTGTGCAGAATACACTGTACAGTGCACTTACATTGCGGTGCATTATAGAAATGCTAGAAATGATTTCTGTTTTTACTTTCGTTATCTAATGATTCAAATTGTATAGAGTGGCCAGGGATGCAGGTTAGGAATGTAGATGTGTATGGTATATTAAAATCACAGAAGCAAGAGGTAATAATAATTTTTATAAAACTGACCAAGTATACATTTTGTCAATAATTTAAATTAAAATATATTTCAAATATTTTTGAAAAAAATTAAATTATGAAATGAAATGACATTTAATTTGTAAACATATTATCGTTTACTTTCATTGAGTTCATAATAAATGTTAATTAAATTCATATTAATTATGACTTAATTTCAATATTATGTTTCAAACAGTGCTTAACATTGCATAAGATTTTATAGAAAAATGTAATTTAAAACTCTATTTAATAAAAACACAATCTCTATATTAATATGAATCACGAACTGATCGTGAAGTACATACTGAGCTTGGTAAATATTTGCAGCAATAGATTCACCTAAACCTTAGTATTTGGCAAAAGATCTGTTTGAAGTCGAGTCGTCCGACAATCAGTGGATTTGTAGCTTTCAATGCAATTCTCTTCAATCATGTGTTCATTGTATTTAATAAAACAATAATTATTTATTCATTTTTTGTTTATTTAATTGAAAAACAATTCATATTTTGTGTTTTGATATTAAAATTCATTATAAATTTAACAAATATTAAATGAATTATATTTATCACTAAATTATTTCAATTTTATGATAAATGAATATATTTTATGTCTTTTTAGTTCACATTTTGTAACAAATCTTTTACAATAATAATTGTGTAAACATTTAAATAACATTTGAATTGCTTTATATTTAAATGTCTTTTCCTGTGGATAAAATATTTTTATTAAAAACATGAGTTTTTTTTGTGAAATTTTTTTCACAATTAATTAAATGACAAACAAATTATTTTTGTCACAAATGTTTGCGTTTTTCATAAATTAAATCATTTTTTAAATGAAAACTTTTATTGCAGTTATTGTATCCATATTTGTATTTACTTTAATTCAAATGAAATTTAGATTTATATCTTTCATTACATTCATTATAAACACAAATAAATTTTCTTGAAACATTTGAATAGGAAATGAATTTATATTAAATCAATTGATTATTAGTTCAAACATTTGATTATATCTATTAAAATCACATTTAAATTGTTTCATCCCTTTGGGTATCAAAATATGTGAATTAAGACGAGGGTCTATTTGTCATATACTTTACTTACATTTAGGCCAATAACTCTTAAACTATTTATTTTTTAACATTATTTTCGTTTAAATCAATAAATTTCACTAATTTACACATTTTATGCAATTATTAAATGAGTTTGTGTTTTGAATTCAATTTCACTTAAAATATCAATTCTTTGTTTTAAATTTCAAGCATTTTATTAAAACCCTGTTTTAAATATATCTATGAATACAGTACTTATGAAATGAATTTAATTTAATCTTTGCATTGCTTTTCAATATTTTAAAAATAATTTATTAAAAAGGGTGTAATTTTTATTTAAATCAGGGTAAAATGATTTGTACAAAAGTAAATGTCGCTATAAATGTTGACCAGATTTGAGTGCAAACATCGCGAAAAAATACATACTTTTGGCCATCACTTGTGTTACCATTGTCTTCAACTGATAATTTCATTGATTAGACTGACCTTGAAGTTCAGGGAAACAAATATTTATAGTTTATTAATTTGATTTATGTATTTTCATAGTTTACTGCCGTAACTAAGTTATCAGGTGTATGAATAATAATTTAACATTGATAGATTATTCTGTCCTTTAGTTTTAATACCTGTATTGAACTTAAAACAAATTCAAATCATTTTTAATTAATAATAAAAAACAATTCATTTATAAATTATTTCATTATTTTTTGCAAAGATTTTCAAAAACTCTTGAATTGTTTTTTATTTTTATTAGTCTTTTATAAAAAAAACTTCAATTATTTATAGAAAGAAAATATAATTAAAGAAATATTTGAAATATTTTTACGAAAATTAAATTTAAGACAAATTCTTTACATTTGAATATAATTTTTATTTTTATTGTATTTATTTAAGTCTTTAATCAAATATTTAATATTTATTATACAATCAATGATTATTTTCATGTATTAATGACTAAATGTTTTACTAATTCTGCGAAGAATTGTATAAAATATTGTCTGAAAAACAAAATTAAAGGTTTTATCTCAAGGTTTCAAATGATATCTCTTTTTTTTGCGATAAAATTAAATAAATGTTGAAAAAAATATTAAAAAATTAATTGAAAAGTGATTTTATTTTTAATTAATTTCTATTTAAATTGAGATTAATTTCAATTAATTAAACATTTATTGCATTTACTGTGAAATTCAGTGCATTTGCTCTTAATTGAGACGATTTAGGAAATGTTTCAAATATGGGATTCATTACAAATATGCCTTCCCTTCCATCCCTTCCCGGGTATTACTGAAGATTAATTAAAGTGTTGCTCCAGTTTTGTAGATAAAAAGATATGACTATCTGTTGAGGGATTCAAAGTTAATACTATCTTTGAGACCCAGACATTGAGGCACTGCTTAAAACATATGAAACGACGTTTAAGAAACACAGATGGGGAACAGTTACCCAGGTTGATTTGAATTTATATAAATTATTTGTTATATATTTTCCAATGTGTTCAAAAATTCAATAAAATAAGCATTCTCAAAATAATATTTCTTTAGATGTGTGCGTATCTTAATTTTCTATAAACTTATCTTGGTATTCAATATTTCATGCTATTTTTGAAAACTTAGTTTATTCTAAAGATTTATTTTAATTTTCTTCATTCACTCGTTCCTTGATTTTGTTAAATATTGACAGTTATCAAGATAAACAGTGCTTGGTGATAAGTTAGATGATGGTTTAAAATTGAAGGTCAATTTGTATGTATCAATGAATGAATGCTTTGTGATAGTGATTTAATAACTAATTTAACCTTGTTTAATTAAATCTGTTTATCTGTTCACTTAGTGTAAGTCTAATACATATTGAGTGAGTCGACAACAACTGACAGTTATAGCAACCAATTGCTGGTTTGAGGGAAACATACCTCAAGTGAGCGCTTCAAACATCAGTAAAAGTTTTTGAGTGAAAACATTGAAATCGTATTAAACTTTGGAGTTTTGCCATTCATTACAACACAAACACCTATTTGTGTTCAAAAAATAGTTATGAATTGAAAACAAAATTCATTTCTTAATAATTAATTGATTTTAAAATTTGATTAAAAATTATTTAATTTAAAATATTTTTCTTTAATTTAAGTCTAAATTCATTTTTAATTTAATTTTTACTTAAATTCAGTATTTATTTGACATAAAGTGCTGTAACTATACTAATAAACCATGGATTTAGTGATATCCCGGGTATTCTCAGGCGTCCGATTACGGGTAGGTTCTGGCCTAAATTTATCTAGCTCAGTTTGGCATGGGTTAGAACACCACTGCAATCGCACCTTAAGCTATGCCGTTCCCAAAGAAAACACGAGTCACTTGAGTCCTAAAGTGAAAAACTTTGTCGAAGAAAAGGCAAAACTTTGTGAACCAAAAGACATTCATATTTGTGACGGAAGTGACTCTGAAAACAAGTATTTATTGAATTTAATGCAAACCCAGGGAATGATTGAACCCTTGAATAGATACGAGAATTGGTATTAATTATAGGGTTTTCAGTGATTTATATCTAAACTTAACTGAAATTAATTTAACAATCAGTTGGTTGTCGCGCACCGATCCCGCAGACGTGGCCAGAGTTGAGTCACTCACCTATATATCCACCCGTAATAAGAGAGACACCATTCCTATACCCAAGGATGGAGTGAAGGGAACGTTAGGTCTTGTCATTCATTTTTAATTGAATTTTTGAATCTTAATGTAATTCAATGTATTCTTCAGGCAATTGGATGTCTCGCGAAGATATGGACAATGCTTTGAACGAGAGATTTCCCGGTTGTATGAAAGGCCGGACTATGTATGTCATCCCCTTTAGTATGGGTCCAATCGGTTCTCCCCTTTCAAAGATTGGTATAGAAGTGACTGACTCTCCATATGTTGTCGCGAGTATGAGAATAATGACAAGAATGGGATCACAAGTGTTAAAGACTTTAGGAAATGAAGACTTCATTAAATGTCTTCACTCTATTGGACAGCCGTTGCCGATGAAGACCAAACCAGTGAACAACTGGCCGTGCAATCCGTCCAAAACTATTGTCGCACACATTCCAGAGAACAATGAAATCAGTTCTTTTGGGTCAGGTATGCAATGGTTTGAAATTAATTGCACAATAAATGTTGGATTTATTGTTCATTCAGGTTATGGCGGGAATTCACTTCTGGGTAAAAAGTGTTTTGCACTGCGTTTGGGTTCAATACTGGCCAAAAGGGAGGGCTGGTTAGCAGAGCACATGTTGATTCTGGGAATAACTAACCCAAAAGGGGTGAAGAAGTACATTGTGGCTGCCTTTCCCTCTGCGTGTGGAAAAACCAATCTGGCAATGATGACGCCTACCCTTCCCGGCTATAAGGTTGAGTGCGTTGGGGACGACATAGCGTGGATGAGGTTCGATGAAAGTGGAGTCTTAAGAGCAATCAATCCTGAGTTTGGGTTCTTTGGTGTTGCCCCGGGAACCAGTGAGAAGACAAACCCCAACGCAATGTCCACTATTCAGAAAAACACTATTTTCACAAATGTCGGCAAAACATCCGACGGTTTGTCCAATCAGTTCAGTCCTACAAATAAATAACAAAATTTGAATTTCAGGGGCATTTTATTGGGAAGGGTTGGAACATCACATTAAGGGGAAAGATGTTAAAATCACTTCTTGGCTCAATGACACCAATTGGACACTCGGTTCAGACAAACCATCCTCTCATCCGAATTCCCGTTTCTGTACCCCTGCGAGTCAGTGCCCCATAATGGACCCTGGGTGGGAAGATCCTAAAGGGGTGCCCATCAGTGCCATTATATTCGGTGGACGTCGACCTAAAGGCGTTCCTTTGGTTTACGAGTCATTCAATTGGAGACACGGAGTACTGGTCGGGGCATCCCTTAGATCGGAGGCAACGGCTGCGGCCGAGCATAAGGGGAAGGTTATAATGCACGACCCCTTCGCTATGAGACCCTTCTTTGGGTATAATTTTGGTCATTATCTTCAGCACTGGCTGTCATTTGAGAAGAATTCAAACCTAAAACTGCCGAAAATATTTCACGTGAATTGGTTCCGAAAGTCAGACAAAAACAATGCTTTCCTGTGGCCTGGGTTTGGAGAGAACAGTCGGGTCTTGGATTGGATTTGCAAACGCGTTGATGGAGAAGATGTGGCACAGGTTTGGCCTTAGTTTCATAGTTCCACTTAATATCTTCATATCTGACCTAAACTATAGGAAACACCGATTGGTTTGACCCCAAAGATGGGTTCAATAAACACCAAAGGATTGACTGAAAACATTGATTTCGAAGAACTGTTTTCAGTTCCCAAAGACTTTTGGTTAGAAGAGTGCGATCGCATCAGAAACTACTTCACAGATCAGGTGAACAATGATATGCCGGACGAGATTTGGGATCAGTTGAAGCAATTGCAGCAAAGATTACAACAACAGAAATGATCACTCATTTGGACATTGGATTAGATTATTGTTCTTCTAGTCTTCAAAAGACAACAAATTTTAATCAAAAGTTTTATTTTTTTAAAACTTTTAAACAAATTATTAATTATTTTTTGATTTGATTTTAATTTCAATTCAAATTAAAAACAAATAAATAATGAATTGATTTTTAAACATTAATTTTCAGGGGTTAGGGGTCTGTCTAACCGTTATTCACAGTAAGTGTAATATAAAACCTGAATATACAGTAGTTTTGATGTTTATATACAACATTTGACGTAAAACCCATTGGGAAGGGAATGGTAGGCAACACTGGGCACTGACAGCACATCGGCATACTGTTTGAGCACCCGTTCATTCACTCCTTAATTGTTTGTAGTTTTGATAACAATTATAAATAATATTAAACTGAAAAACAATTTTTAAATTAAAACTATTTTTACATAAAATTTGGTGAAAAATAAGAGAAAAGACTGAAATTTAAGTTCAAATAAATTATAAGCGTTTTTGTGAACCCATTAAACACTCATTCAATTGTAGTTTAAGTGTATTTTTGATTGTTTTGTATTTTCAGTGTATTATTGATTAGGACTTCACTTCCGAAACGGATTTCTCTAATGTTTGGCAAATATTTCAAAACATTTGAAAGTTTTTCAAAATTCAGTTCAAATACTATGAAATCCTTTGAAACCAATAAACTCTTGTAATTGTTGTTGTCGTCCATCAGATGCGGATCAGCCTTAAGAACCGTTTGTCTCCTGAGAACCGATTCAACACATCTTCTGAACTGTTTTGAGACACAAATCAGTTTCAGTTTGTCTTCAATATTGAGATAATTGAGTATAACTTCAGTCAAATCATCACAAATACGATCACTGAATGAATCCCTTCGGCAGACAATGGCCTCAGAAATCATGTCTTCAGTGATGTCTTCAACCAATCCTTTAGTAATCTCTTGAGTAATGAATGTTTGCTTTCATTTGAAATGTGAGACAAAATATTGACATTTAATTCAAAGGAGTCGTTCATAAAGTATGTCAACTGTTATTTAATTTATGAAAAATCCATAAAAACATTAATAATTTAATAATATATTAAAATTTGATTAAATTTAAGACAATTTGAATTAATTGGTAATAAATACCCCTTTAAGGTGAAAATGCATTGCATTGTCATCAATGGTCAACTCAATGTCCTTTAAGGGGATTATTAGGCCTTAAAATGACATCATTTATGTGAAACCCAAACAAACGATAACCAAATGTAACGCAAAATACAATTAGTTTTCAATCAAACGATGAGTTATTCAAACAAAAGGTCTGATAATAGAGACGAAGATTATTATGGATTGGATTCAAGACACTCAAGACATTCCTCTGGAGTTAAACGAAGAGACGGTAAAGAAGACGATCGGAAGAATCGGTTGAAACATAAAAATGACGACAATTTTCATCGAAAAGGAGATAAAGAAAGAGACGATAATTACCGCCGAAGACGTGACAGACGGAGCAGAAGCTCATCGAAAGGCCGAAGAAGTAAACGAAGGAAATCGAGATCTCATTCCCGGTCTTCGTCTCCATCTCCGAGTGATTGCAGTTCTGTTGCGAGTCTTCGGCGACAAGTAATGGCATTGTCTTCGAGTGAGAGTTCGGACGACGAGACCAAACACAACAGGGCTTTGATTGCCGCCAAAGTGGCCACAAATCAAATGGAAGTATTGGAACAAAAGGATAGACAGAAAGTGATGGTAAAAGAAGACAAGAAAAGACAAAAAGATATTTTGAAGGCTTTGGAGACTCCGGAAGAGAAACGGTTGAGACGTTTGGCCAAAAAGGAGGCGAAAGAGCGAAAACGAAAGCTAATGATGGGTTGGGACGAAGAATACATGGGTTATACCAACGCTGACAACCCCTTCGGTGACGCAAATCTTCACAAGACTTTTGTTTGGAGTAAAAAGTTTGAGAAATTAGGTCTAAAGGGAGTCAACGAAGAAGTGATCGCAAGAATGAACGCAAAAAAGATGGAGAAAACTAAACAAGAGTTGGAAAAAGTGAAACAAAGACGACTTGAAAGGGAACGGGAATTGGAGGCCCGACAGGAGGAACAGTCACGCACTTTGAGGGAGAAAGAGGCGGAACAGTTCAAGGAATGGGAGAAACAGGAAGACTTCTTCCACTTGAAACAGGCAAAGCTCAGGTCTAAACTGCGAATACGTGAGGGAAGGGCTAAACCAATTGATTTGTTGGCCCGTTATATAAATGCTTTCGGGGATGACATTGGAGGGGATGAGGAGGCGAACAAAACTGAGGAAATGGCCGCTGAGTTGGTCGAGCCCTACATGTATTTGAATGGACTTCGGATCCAAGACTTGGAAGACTTGGAGGAAGACATCAAAATCTATATGACTTTGGACTCACAAAACAATATCCAGTTTTGGAATGACTTACAGCTTATAGTCTTCGATGAGTTGAATAAACTGAAGAAATACCAAACAAACACTTCCGTTGAGAGACGGGAAGGCATTAATCCCGCCGTCACTCAGGATGTGATCCAAGTATTCAAAGGCAAAACTCCGACTCAATTACAGACACTTCAGCTCCAGATTGAGAAGAAAATCAATTCCAATGAGGAGGGACTGGACATCGGGTACTGGGAGTCACTGCTCTCCAGACTTAAGGCCCACATATCCAGAGCTCGACTCAAAGAAATGCACGAAAAGAATCTCATTATTAGAAGAAATCGTTTGAAAGAAGACCAGAATTTTGCCAAACATTTACACAAAACACAAAACGAAACCACTTTTCCAGTGATTGACACCAACTCTGACATCAAAGCAGAGGAACCGACAGCCAGTACTTCCAGCGCTCAGATCGAGGAAGAGGAGGACGAGTCCTATTACGTTGAAGACATCGGCGAAGAGATTGATCCCAACGTGAAGTGCATTGAAGAGTATATTTGCGGTCAATACTCACCCAAACCTTTGTCTATGAATGACATCGAATCGGAAACTCTGTTAACGGAAGTCACCGAAGACTCAAAACAATTGGAATTTCAAAGAAACAAAATATTAAAAGAGATTTTGAGTGAAACCCAAAAGACAAGTGCTCTCACCGTAGAAGAGGCCGCCTTTGAAAGGGAGGCCCGAAAAGGCATGACTAATGATGAGGCGGTGTTCAGTGTTGAGGAACAGATCAAACAAATAGACAAACAGTACTCTTGGTCTGACAAATACCGGCCCCGAAAGCCCAGGTATTTCAATAGAGTTCACACCGGCTTTGAATGGAATAAATACAATCAAACCCATTATGATGTGGACAATCCGCCCCCTAAAGTGGTTCAGGGGTATAAATTCAATATATTCTATCCGGATCTTATCAATAAATCCCAAACACCAACCTTCAAGATAACCCCCTGTCCTGAGAACAGGGACTTTGCATACATTCGGTTCAGTTCTGGTCCGCCCTATGAAGACATTTGCTTTAAGATTGTGAACAGAGAATGGAATTATAGCTACAAAAGTGGGTTTAGATCTCAATTCCATAACAATATTCTTCAGCTTTGGTTTCACTTTAAGCGCTACCGATATCGCAGATAATCCTTGTCTTAATGGCTGTCCGTACGATAATAAAACAGTTCACACCTTCCCCTCTGTCCCCTCCCTGTCCTCAATCTCTATATTTTTGATAAAATGCTTAATAGAGTGCTCTTTCTGTCAATTATTTAATAGAAAAACACATGAAATTCAAACATAACTTATATTTCAATAAAAATTTTATAAAATTTATTTAATTTTGAAATAAAAGATGTTTTTCATTGAAAATACGGCAAAACTTTGAGCAATGAAGTGAACCTTAAGTTAAAAATAAATTCAAAGCCTTTTTGAGAGAAACTATTTTTAAAATATCCTTTCATTCATCAAATTATATGTAACTCTAAACCGAGTCATTTTGACTCCGGAATAATCGGGTGCTATACTGGAAACATCATGTTTTGGCCCTCAAATGAAGTGCCATTGTATTGATAGTTATAATGGGATTAAGTTGTGATTAGGATATAATTTAGTGCTTAATATAACTGAAAACTATTTTTAAGTCTATTTTTGATTGAATTTTCATTAAAACTTCAAAATTGTTGCCAAAAGTGATGAAAAGATTTGTAAATAATAAACAAAAAAATGAATTTTAAATAAAAATAGTTATAATTTATATAATATTTTAATTTTTACTGAAAACTGATTAATAATTAATGAAAACTTATAAAGAGTTTATTAATTGTTAACCAAAACCACAATTAACTGTAAATCTAATCCAAATCTAATCCAACACTGAGTCTAATGTCAGACGTATTAGAGTTGCGAACCATTTGTTTGATTGCTTTTCACTGTATTTACAGTTGTTTTAAATGTTTTCATAAAATAATTGTTAAAACATTTTGAGATAATCTTCACTCAAATCAGTTGTTTATGTCTTTTATCTAATCCTAATCCCCATCGGATTAACACAAAACAAGGTTTGTCTTTGAAAAATCAATTTTTATCATTGAATTCAACATTTTTAGACAAAACAAGATATTTACACAAATATTTAGCTCCGCTTTCGGATTAAAATTGATTTTTAAATCAATTATTAATAATTTTTTAAATTAATTAAAAGTGTTTTAAATTATTATAAATAATAAAAGATTTAAATAAATGTTAAAATTATTTATGATTTGAGTCTAAAATAAATTATTTTTAAATTTTATGTTAAGATTCATAAAAAATCTGATTTCAAGAGACCTTTAAAAAACGATTGAATTAATTAAAGGTCGTCTGAAAATCAGGTCTCTGTCTGAGTCTGAATCAGTCACTAGACTCGCGAGCACTGGTAGTATAGGCCCTATACTACAGGGTCTGTAAGGATCTGTAATCTATAACTCTCAGGGGCTATAAATCAATGTATTGTTTGAAGCTTTCCCTGACTGGAGAATGTGCTTGCTAATATTGTCGACAGTGTTTCACTAAGTTATATTGATTTCAAGGTGTTTTGCAAATTGAATCGAAACCCCTGCCAAACCCCCAAACCCCCTGTGGGTCCAAATGGACAGGAATGGGTTGTATTACAGACTATTTCATTCACAAAATGTTGATTATTATAACAATCCATACGTTTTATACAATACAACCAAAAGTGAGTGAATTATTGGCTTTTAATTGAAACTTATATTAAATTAAATATTCATTACTTCAGACGACAAGTCATTAATTCAAAGGTTGTGTTTGCAAAAGAAACTACCCGTCCATAATGGATGTGTAAGTGCTCTGCCTTTACTTCAAAACCAATGAAATGATGAGAAATTACCCGAAATTCAGGTCAACTCTATTTGTTGGAACCAAAGGGGAACGTATATACTCTCGGGCTCTGACGACCAGCACCTGTGTATAACCCAAGCCTATACTCACGAAGTATTTCTTCGAAAACATAATTGTTTTCTGTTTTGAGTATAATTCAAATCTAAACCACAGATCATAGCATCGGTAAGGACTGGCCATCGAAGCAATATATTTAGCGCTAAATTCTTGCCAAACACTGGGGACAGACATGTAAGTGCAAGCACTGGCTATTAATCATTACTAGTGATCACACTTTCAGGTGGTTTCCTGTTCTGGCGATGGAATGGCTATCTTCACAGACATCGAGAGGCCGGACACCAGTTTAGTCAATGCATTCAATTGCCATTTTGGGACAGCATATGAGGTGATGACAGTCCCTAACGATCCGAATACGTTCTTGACCTGTGGTGAAGACGGAACGGTTCGGTGGTTTGACCTCAGAGTCAAAACCAATTGCACCGCAAATAACTGTAACGAAGATATTCTGTAAGAAATTGTTTTCATTTGAATTTCAAAGCAATAATTGTTTTGTATATTAGAGTCAATTGCAGTTATGCTGTCACAGCACTGGCTGTCAATCATTTCATGCCTTATTATCTGAGTGTTGGTTGCGCTGACTCTACAGTACGTACTTATGACAGGAGAATGTTAGGCACCCGAGCGCTCGGTTAGAAAATTAGACTCATTTTTCATTCATTTTATTGTTTATACAAAATATTATTTTTTTTTCAGAAAACACTACAAATAATAATAACTCGGAAGCAATGGTCTCCCGGTTCACAGTTCCTGAGTTTGAGAATAAGAATCACAGAATCACATCCCTGTGCTATAGTCCCGACGCACAGGAAATGTTAGTCAGTTATTCAAGTGATTACATCTACTTATTTGAAGTCAAAGTAAGACTTTGTTTGAAGTGAAGTAAAAATGATATTAAAATTGAAAATGTATTCAATCGTAAGGAAAGGGGAAGGGATTCTAAACCTAGACTTTTGTCACCTTATGGTTCTCCTAAACCCAAGCATTCGTCGTCTTCTTCTATGCCCTCCTCATCATCCTCTTCGTCTAACCGGCCATTTATGAAACGTCTTAGAGTCCGCGGTGATTGGTCTGACACCGGACCAAATGCCAGACCTGAAAGGGAAAGGGACTCAAATGAACCCCCGAATAGATCTCAACCAATTCACTCGAGTCTAATGCAACGGATGTCTGACGTATTGATCCGTATTTTCAATTCACCGCAAAGACAATCAAATGAAACCAATATTACTGAAAGACAACAACAATTGTCTTCAGATTATAATGATTCGGAAGTTTTCACTAATATTAGTGATATTTCTTTAGAAACTCCATTACCAGTAGAGCCGTCGGCTTCAACATCAACTACCAGTACCATAACACCCAGTGCTTCAGATGTTCCCAATAATAGATCTCTTTCTGATAGTCTTAAGAGTTTAGAACAACGATTAGTAGCTCATCGAAGAAGTCTTGCCGACGATAACAATGAAGAGCCGGTCGTTAATCTGCAATATAGTGGACAGGGAGTCAACAGTGGAATGATTAGAGTAGAGACAGGGGTTCCCACCAGTGATGATGTCAGAGATAATAATGAAGTGAATTCAAGTGATATTAATGAAGAGATTGTGTCCAATATGTTGAACACAAGAGGAATAAGTGATGAAGAAATGGATTTCGAGAACAGAAGCGATGAAAACGATTCACAAAACTCAAGGACTTTGAATGAATCAGAAGTAGAGGACAGTGGAAGTGGGGATCAATTACTTGAGTCGTTTGACACTGTTCTTCAACATCTTAAGGAAGAGCGAGAGAATGAGAGGTCACAGTTGCCCGACCTATCAGTGCCAACCATTAAACAGAAATACACGGGTCATCGAAACGCCCGAACAATGGTTTCTATTGTTTATGTTTTCAATGAATTCAAACTAAAATATTGTCTTCAGATAAAAGAGTCGACATTTTGGGGCAACGACTACGTCCTCAGTGGCAGTGATTGCGGACATATTTTCATTTGGTGCAGATATACGGCGCAGTTGGTTATGATTCTAGAGGGAGACCATCACGTTGTCAATTGTCTACAACCGCATCCGTTTGACCCAAGTATTCAATACTTAAATCACTTTTCAATTATATGTTTTCAATTTCATCAATGCTTTCAGTCTTGGCTTCGAGTGGTATTGATTACGACATCAAACTATGGGCGCCGTTAAGGGATCAGCCCTTCTTTGATGAGGAGAAAGCAAAAGAGGTATTGAAACTCATTTTTCAATTAATATTTGTTTTTAGTTTTGATATATGTTTTGAATAAAACAATTAATCGTTTGTTTGATATTTACATAACTTTTATAAATATTATTTCAATTCATTCATTCATTCATTCATTTATTTGACATAATTTTAAAACAAATTACTTTTATATTAACTCTTTTTTTAATGTTTTGTGTTTTGATATGTTTTGTAAATACACTCAAAGTGTGTATTCATTGGAATATTCTTTGACTTAAATAACTGTTTATATTATTATATAAACTCCAAAAGCGGTATAAAAAACAAAAACCGTTTTATAACTCGATTCAAATGTTTTGCAAAAGTGAAGAGACTTTAAGGCATTTAGGAATCAGTTTAAGAGATAAATAGGTTTTTGGCCAAAAACACTACAAATCATAAGATTGTGTTTAAATCTGTTTATTATTTGCTTTTATTTTTGTGAAGACATTACCTCTTTATTTGTGCTGTAACTCACTTTCGCATCAAAACAACTCAGTTATCAATCAATTCACGATTAAAATTAGATTTGATATGAAAACATATAAAACTTTATATTTTATGAATATATGACTAAATTATACAAAGATTTTCATAAAATTCAAATTAAATTTTATTAATATTTGGTTTTCATTGAATATATTTGAAAATTGAATGAAATTAAACCAAAACTTCCCTTAATTTGCTTTAAAACTGATTAAAAGCAGACTTTCTTTTATCTGATATATTGATTAAGTCCTAACCTATTGACTGATTGATTGATTTTTAAATCACTGATTAGATAACAGCGCGGAATGAAGTGATGTTAGAGGAGACGAAGGACACAATAACTGTGCCTGCTTCTTTTATGATACGGATGTTAACATCTTTAAACCATTTGCGGGCAAATCGAGGTCTCAATTGATTTACTCATTAAGTAATTGTTTATTAATTTAAAATATTTTTATCAAAGCGTCCTCTCATTGGCGACGGCTTGGGGCAGCGGCCAGGGCTGCATCTGGAGCGTCTGCTACATCAGGCGGTGCACCAGCAGCTCGACATTCAGACCTGAATTGATCTGATTTTATATTGAAATGTATTGATATTTAATGTCTAAAAGTTGTGAAACAAATAATTATTTGACTTTAAATTCGGTATAAAATTCTTAAAAATTTAAATTTATTTTTAATTTTTGGTTAAATTTTAAAGAATTTTAAAAATATTTGATTTTTAGAGAAATAAAATCAAAGAATATTCTGTAATATTCTGTAAAAAAAAACATTAAATGAATAAAAGATTAAATAATTTATGTGTTTTTGTGTTTATTTATTAAACGATTGAAACTCTGATCAAAGGAATGAGAATTTTAGTGAAGATATGAAAAACATTTTGAAACAAAGATTTCAGTAATTTTTAAATCATTGGTAAAATGTGTGTCATTTAAGACTCATCTCTAATACAGTCCTCAATGGATAACCATTTAATCAAAATTAGTATTTGTGTCACAGAATCTCAATTTTAATGACAATATACTTCAGATTTCAATTTCAAGAGAATTGAATATCAGATGTAATCTCAGTCTCAATGTCTTCTTGTCCTCACTTTCAGCACATTCAGAGATATTTCTGTCCAACACATCCTAACCCTCCTCTCCTTGTCCTCAATCTGTTTAATATTTTAACACTTATTCTATTGATTAGTTGACACAACGATATCCTTGTCTTCAATTGAAAACTAATAATTGCTTAATAGAGTGCTTCGTATCATAAGTTATGTTTTAATTTAAAATCAAACAAAACATTCACATCTAATGTATGATAACCTTAACCTCACTCTAAGTTGTGTTCAAATGATTATGAATTAAATTTATTAAACAATTCGTAATTTAGAGACAAATTTGCAATTCTTTACAGAAATACCTGTAAATCAAACAACTCTTCAAACTTTTAAAGTAATGTTTTATTGTCTTATAATTTGTACATAAATTGTGAATAAAATCTAAATATTTTACATAAAATATAACAACAATTAAATGAGTTTAAAGTCCTATCAATAGTTAACATCAAATGATTAACACTTTTATTATAAAATATCAATACATTCACAAAAGTCTTATAACTTATAAGACTTCAAACCTCTTTCAATATTGCATTCAATTATTTCAAACTTAAGTTTTGATAAATATTTCAATATTTCAGTCATTACTCGTTAAGTCGTAGTGAAAGGACGGGTCGTTTTAGTTTCAACCAAATTATAGTTTAAACTCTTAGAGAGATATTTCATAAAAATATAAAGGGTTTACGACTTAAGGAATATTCACTTCTTTTCACTTAAATATTTGAAATATTTTTTATTAAAATAGAAATTAATTTGTTTTCAAATGAAGACTAAAGAGAATTGAAATCAAACCTAAAGTTTAAAAACATTTCTAAAAATAAAATTTAAGTCTATTTTAAGTCTTATTTAACTTAAAAGTCAACTCAAAAGTTGTTTTCATGAAATCGTAGCGAATATTTTTGAACGCATTTAACACTTATGTAAGTCAAGCACCGACAGCACCGACAGCCGATGGTAATTGTGTTAAGGATATAAGTAGTGTCATTTTACTCTTAATAAATGATAGCACAGCCAATAATCTTTTGGACTTTGAGACAGATATTATGAAAATTAAATTAGATTTCAAGAAATTTTAAACATTTTTTCAATAAACTGAACGAAAATATTATTAAAAAAACCACAAAATGTGGAAAAAATGTTTAAAACAATTGAAAAGTTCAATAAATTTCACTAAAATATTATTCATTAATGTCTGAAATGTTATTCAAATTTATGAATCAATTATTTATTCATCAAAACTTCAAAAAATTAAAACCCAATCACAAAAAGTAAACATTTTTCTTGACATCAGATAAATGTTTAGATAAACCCTACACATCATTGAATGGATCGTAAAAGTAGTCTAATTCCCATCCAAAGACTAATTTGACATTTCTCATTTCTGTGAAATTCCTATTACAGTATATTCCTGAGCATTAGCAACAACCTGGTCCTTCAAACAGATTACAAACTCCGCAATCAATTGAAAACTTTAAACATTTATTCAATTTTCTATTTATTTATTTTTTTAATTCAATTATGTTTTAAAGTCGACAAAGGAATGGTAGGAATGGGAGGAATGGGGGTCAGACTTAAGGATAGGTACCCAAATTATTTTCAAAAATTATTTTTTTCATTGACACATGATTTTAGAGTAGTTTTTAACCAGGATCATGAATTTAATAACCAAAAA
>JAQGAT010000760.1:0-23400 GCA_034687845.1 Pantelozetes paolii
TCTCTCTCTCTCTCTCTCTCTCTCTCTCTCTCTCTCTCTCTCTCCCGGCACATATGGAATAACTTTTTGTAAGATATATTTTAGTCGATTCCCAGCTATTCGTCTATTCCTTCATCTATTCCTAACTTTGATAACAAAACTTCGCTTTCACTACAGTTTATGCTCTTATTTTCATCTTTAATATTAAAGGCAAAAGAGATGATAGCGTTATATAACTTATAAAACACTTTTTACTCAAAACAATATATATATTGAAAAATATAATGATTCAGAAAAAGTCGTCTCAACATATGTGTTGGCAATGCGTCCGACACTTAATCTCATAAAACATTGAGTGAGACTCTCATTGAATGAGTGAAAAATGAATTTTCAAGGCATTAATAATAACTCAAATTTATTATTATTTTCAGATCAACTAATATATGAATGAAATCAATGTTTGCGCTTCAGGTCTGCACTCGTATCACATCTCTCTCACAGACTCGACCTCTTTTCAGATAATTTATTGTATTTATAAGAAAATAAACTCAAATTAAATCAAAACTTTTTTTATTCAATAAATAATATATTTTTATCGATATATTGCAAAACAAATAATTTATTTTCAAATATTACTGATATTTTCTTGACATACAGTTCCACATTTGGCACATATGGCTAAGTCTTATAGGGATAGGGATTTTGTTATTGGTTTGACATTAAGTGATATTTTTGTGTTTGTTATTAATCAACATTTCTAAAGGAGCTAATCGTTGAGAAGAGAATTTATTATGTGTTTGACTTTAACTATGAATAATACTCTCAATGTTATACATACTGAAGGGATAACCAGGTTTACAATCAGTTCAGTTAATATTAGTAACAAATTTAGACTAAATTGTATTGAGGGTTAACTTTAGGGGTCTTTCCTCTTTTGATTGCCCCTAAAGTATTGCTAAAGCATTGATAGAGAGAACGCCTACATTAGATATACGTCGGTTTGTGACAAATGACTGGCCAGTGGTCAACAGAATCGCCACAACAACTGCTTCTAACGTACATTCATTAATCAAATTGGCATTCAGGGTGCACTACACAAGCAAACAACAGAGCACTGGTAGGGAAATGGGTTGAAAAAAGCTGTTCTCTTCACTAAATCTATGTTACAGTAAATGAAATAAATTTCTATTCATTTATTAATAATTCTTATCAATCACTAGAAGATTGGGTTTCAATGAAAGATTGATTTCTTTGAATTCACTCAAAATGTAATTCAATTACGAATGAAAAGAAATGAATCAGAAATTTGTTGAACGATAGGATCGACAGTAAAGAGAGTGTATGGTGTGAGGGGTCGGGCATGAGGTTGATGTGAGAGCGAAATATAGCAAAACTGAAATGTTTAGCAAATCGATAGAAAAGATCGACGAAAATGTGAGCACAGAATCAGTTTGTGCTAAACGTTAAGCATATCTTTGTTTGTATACAAAATAAGTTACTTATAGTATGAATAGATTTGATGAATGAAAGTCATTTCAAGCGGTTGTATATCATATCCAGATATCTTAGTGTATGACTTGTGATAAATGAAGACAAATCTTAACATAACTTACATAAGCTTTGCTTATCTATTGGCCTAATGTCTAGAAATGCAATAAATTTTCACACTTTTCACCTGTAAATCAATTTTTGAAATATTGAGGGAAACTTTATTATTAGTGTTTTGTTACTAAAATGTATTTTCTCTTCAGTTGTTTCATAACAACGTCAAGATTCAAGATATCCAGTGCTTAGTCTGGCGGCAGTCGATGTTTACCAATACATTAACAACTGATACAGGATATGGGGAATGGGATATATATGGAGGATATGGAAGATATGAATGTTTTTTTACTAATCATTATTCACAACATAAACAATAGATAATACATTGAGACGACAGTAAAAAGGGTTGTCTTTTGACATAAAAAATTGTTAAAACATTGAATTGAATGTAGAGTTTGATAGACCACAGGATTAGGTGTAAGTCTTGAACAAAACAATCTCAATATGACGTTGGCTTTAGTGTTACTAACAGTCCCTTTGATTGACAGTTTAAAACAGTTTCGCCAATAATAGGGAACGGAATCGAGACTTAAATTTTAATATGAAAGCAAAATCATTACTTTGTAATACAGATGTTGTCCTCTTATACGTCAAGTGAGAACAGGGTCTGAGGACAGGGTCTCTCTATGTTCTGACTCATATACAACACAATACAATATAAAGCGATTCAATTAAATTGCATTACGTTTTGCTCTTTTTGTTATATTGAGTCAAATGCTCACAAAAACTAATCATTTTATATATTCTTAGATAAAATAAAATCTTTTTTCAAATATTGTATTATATATGTGGGGAGAGAGAGAGAGAGAGAGAGAGAGAGAGAGAGAGAGAGAGAGAGAGAGAGAGACCTGAAATGTAATTAATAGACGATTGGTTGGGCACCTATCTGGCCCATTGACTTTAGCAGTCGTGTGTTGCGTTTCACTCAATTAGATCTACAATTCCCTCTTCACTGAGCTCTCTATGCTTTGAATGGCCAGAACCGACAATTCATTCCCTGTTTAACTCTCACTCATTGAGTCAAACAGTGAAAGGTTCGGCACTATTACACAAAAATATATTATATCGTTATATCGTTTTATATACAGCACTCGGCATACGATGTTAGCCCAACATAACAAGTCATGTCATTTGTTTAACGCTTCACTCGTTTTTACGCCAATTCCTCACACTTTGAAGCAATGCTTTTCCCCATTCATTCAATTAAAGCTCACGGCGTTTGCACTTTCATAAAATCATATTAATATAATTCAATCACTTCCCTCTCAGTCCACAATAAATTTCATTTGAAATCATTTAAACAATTATTTCTCATTCAATGTTAAAGTAATGTTAAACTAATGTTAACTCAACTAAAAACAAATATATGTTTCACTTTTCTCTCAAGTTTTTCACTCTTTTAACTGAAATAATAATATATTTAACATAAAACACAATAAAAACATATAAACGGATGACAAAACACCGAAACATCAAATCCACACCTCTTTAAACAAAATCATAAGTTTTTATTAAAATATTTTCACTAAAACTAGTTTTTAATAAAATGTTTGAAATTGTTTTACGTTTGAATAAATTTTATTTTCTCCGACATATGAGACAAACATTGAATTTGTTAATCAAATCCTACAAAATCTGAATTCAAATTATTTCAATTGTTTTTAAACTGATTATAATGTGAACAGAAATTAATAGTTATTTGTTATGAAAAGCATTTGTGAAAACATTTTAAACATTATTGATATAAAGATTCGTTAAAATAAGGAAAGACTGAAATTTATTTGATTAGAGCTCATGAAAAATCACCTGACAGTGGAAGCTAACTGTGCTGGAACAAACGCCTGTCCATAATCTAATTTTGTAGCAATGCTTTCACATTTATCTCTTCACTAACATATCAATCGACTGGAAAGGCATTCTAGGATTGCCTTCCAGTGTATTATAGAGTCTAACAATTAATTCAATGCTTTTTAATTAAACACTAAAACAGTGTTTAGTTTTGTTTAAAATTTCAATTGATTTCTAATTTGTTTGATAAAAGCTATAGACATAACAAATGTATATAAAATTGAATTAAAGTATTTGTAATTCATTTAAAAAATGGCAAAACAATGAATGATAACATTATGTCATACACTGAATGATAAATGTGTTGCTCAACAGAGATGACCCCCTATAACACGCTTTGTCGCACTCGGAGGTACTGTTCTTTAAGTGTCGATTGAGACACGAGTAAGAGCTGTAATAGCTTTAAAAGCCTTTCTTATGTACGGCCGATGAAGAGTGATAGGCATCGGATCCCAGAGCCAACACAAATAGCAATCATTCTGTATATGCTTACTATAAAAAGACACTCTTATTATAATTGAATGAAATCAAGTGAAACCTAATATTTGTTATGAAAGCGAATGAAAGGAAATTATTTTGCTTTTGTGTGCACTTTATATAAATGAAAGAAATTGTAAAATACATTCAATAAACAAACTTCCAGTCAATCAAATCAAATCATAAATAAGTGATTGTTTTGTATGTCTTTACTTATATTAGGGTTGTGTTCACTCTACCAAAAGTGGAGGAAAGGAATAAATATTACGATTTAGGAACTAATGGTAAATAAACACAAGAATTTCAACACATTTTTGTAATTCTCATTCAAATTAATTATTTTTTCATTAAAATAATATAAATGTTTTAATGATTTTAATATTACATATAATAAAATTTTTTATAAGTAAACCTCTGCCATCCATACCATCCCTACCATCAATAAAAACCTTTTGAACAGGTTTTCAAATAAATTGAAATTACGTTCAATATTTCTTTATAAACACAATTTCATGGATTACATCCCATATTTGTCCCATAGTTGTCCCTGAACTACTAAGAATAAGTGGTTCAGATCAATATCAATGAAGTATTGATCCTCAAAGGTGTGAATCCATTGAATGATTGCATCTATACTTTATACTGAAAATATTGCCCTGAATATAATTTTCTCCATAACTTATACGATTAGTTACGACAGAAATATTGGTCTTTAGTTATAATATAAATGATTTTTCTTCCGATTCTTCAAAGACTCAATGCATTGAAAATACATTGCATCTGAAAAGTGAATGATTTGAGAGTCGGATAGAGAGTGAGGGCTATAAAGGGAATGTAGTCTGAGTTGAGTTGTAGTGGTTTTTAATTTAGCTCCGGAACCAAATTATTTATTGGTTGCATATATGGCTCAAACTGTGTATATATAAAGTGTTTTAATTATTGTTAGACTTATCGCCAAAACCTTATTTGAGTAAACATTAAGCAATTTGTTGTGTTTGAGACGTGAATAATAACATCAATTAAATGTCTATAATATAATGCACACGACATATGAAAACCAAAGCCATATATTTGATGACTTTATAACTCGTCAAATATAATTAGGCCATAAAATTAAGTATTAAATAGATTAACAGCTATGATATGAGCGCAGGCTATCGGTCCGTACTTTGGGTATTAGGCTATGATATTCAATAGACTATTTGCTGTTTGAATATTTGTATTTTCAATAGCAATATATGCTTCTGTTATTGAGAGTTGTGTTGCAATCAATAACACATTGACGATCGCCAGAGCAATGATTGGGTGCAAGTGTTGGAAATGCAAAACTTAGATAATAAAAGCTATGGTTTATGCATGAGTTGAAGCTTATAAATGTACGTTGACTTCAATTTAACAATGGATTCGCTCTTTAAATATCAACAGGCAATGTATGGCACTGTATGGTACTGTATGCCAATATATGGCAATCCTAGGCAATAGACGATGCCTTTTGATGGCAATAGTGGCAAACATTGCAAACAGTCGTCTTTTGTAGGTCCCCTTCCAAAAGGTTGACGATACTATCCCTGTGCTGTCGGATATTCCCTATTTAATAGGCTTTAAATACAAGCAAAAGGTTTTGCATGTGTTAAAGTGATTATTGTACGGCTCAATGGGCACACATAAAAAATGCCAACCCATGAACGGCAGGACCTTTTCCCAGAGCGAGCATTAGTAGCATTGCTTTCCCTCATATGAATTGTGACCAAACATAGCATATATTGTGAATATTGTGCTAAATGTTCACAAGTTTCACAGTTTAGCTCATCTTTTATAACAATAATAACATAATAGCTATAATAGTCTAATGAATGGCTCAATGAATGCCTCAATGAATGGTTCAATGAATGGACGAATGACTGCAAAATAGCTATGAATTGTCGATATTCTCATAAAAGATCTTATAATACCTTTCAATAGCTTTCTATGGGTTCTCACCATTCAATACATATTCAATACATTCACGTGTTTTATGATAACTATGACAGAAATGAAGTCAATTGATAGCACTTACCATTGGATCGCATTTTGTTAAGCTATCCATCGGTGCAATCATTCAACAGTCAGTTATGTATCGATTCTGATAAACAGCGACAGAAAGTGTGTCTCATATCAGTAGCGATCAGTTGTGTCGGCGCTGCGGCAGAGCTCTGGTAGTTATGGTTAGGTGTTATAGCATTGAGTTTTCATTTGATATATAAAGCATTAAAAAGTGGCCAAAAATGCTGTGAATGTTGTAAAAGCTATAAATTAAAGTTCATTTGATTTATTATAGGTATTTGTGTTGATCATAGTTTCATAGCATACTTGCCATCCCAGCGCCCGGCGTTCAGTCGGTGTCATTGCAAAGCTTGTTAGCACTGATATCATCCATGGATTCCATGTTGTCTTTACTCATATAATTGTATCACAATTTCAAGCTTACGGTCAATGAGTTTGCGTCACAAGAATCGCATATTTCTGGTTGCGCTCAGTCTTAACAGTCAATGATGAGAGTCAGTGATGTTTAGGGTGTTATCCAGCACAGGGAGGTGGAGCATAAGCTCATACAGTCTAAGCATACCCTATCTCGGCATCCGGACCACTCATTTATGGGATTGTCAGTGAATGACTGCTTTGATAGCATTTGTCTGTCATCTGTAATATAGAGTTAGACTAACTCTTAGAGTAATAGTAATACTCTTTATAGCAATCATTCAATCGTTGATATCATTGAAAAGTGAATTTACTTTGACTTCAATTCACGACAAAAACGACAAACTTTTGGTTTAAACGATTCCTTGTGTTTGGCTTTCAATGGATTATAACTATCAGTGAATCCTATGAGCGCTCATCACATATGAAGAAGTGTTGAGTGAAAGCAATGCTTGAGTTCAGCAACGCTTCCAACAATACGGCCACAAATACCGCGTCTTCGATGCTGTCGATGATCAACATGAATATGCACGAGAATATGGCTGCCAGTGCTCGTCAGAATGCCTTCCACTTGTTGGGCACCGCACAGACAGGTCCTCTCTCGGCCCTTCACTCCATGGCTGACCTCAAAGTCAATACCGGTGTCTCATCGCAAGCAATGGCAGTCAATCCTCATTACCGAAACTCATCTCCACCTGTCCATAAACAATCCATACCCACCACCACATCCTCATCCTCGCCGTCAGCCATCAGTTCGTCGTCCACATCATCGGCCGCTTCGATCGGAACTTCTCATTATATAAATGATATATTAAGTCGTCCTTCGGTCACATTGGCGGCCACACAATCCAACACAGCCTTAAACACAGCACTCGCCGGTGCTCTACCAAGATTCAATTTGGGTGCTGTTGCACAGAGCATGTACTTCAGTCCTCCCAATGGTCTCAGCCATAAGTTGGCATCCCTGGGTGATCTCTCGGGTCGACATTTATACTGGCCTAGTATGGTCCAGAATCAGGCTCTCTGGAGGGAACGGTTAGCCGGTGCAGGTATGTAACTAATATTGAGTTAGCTATCACAGTCTCATTGCACATCTATATTATAAAACAGTTAGTCAGACGTGTATAGATAAAGACGGCAAAAAGAAACATACCAGGCCAACCTTCTCTGGTCACCAGATCTATGTGTTGGAGAAGACATTTGAACAAACAAAGTACTTGGCCGGACCTGAAAGGGCTAAACTGGCCTATGGGTTAGGGATGTCTGAAAGTCAAGTGAAGGTATGTCTGCTCTTCTGTTATTAAGAATTGTTTATTCAATCGTTTTATTATAAAAACACATAAAAACTACAATTTATTGATAATAATAGTGTTTTATATCTAATTTACACATAAAACCCAAACATAACTTTATAACACATACCTATCCCTACATACAGTCCACCCACACATCAAATCAATTGACAATTTGTTGAGAACTTATTTCTGTCTATATTTTCATGTTTTATATCTTGAGTTCAAATTTATTAGTTTTATCGCTATTATGGCTATTATTATGCACTCGAATGGCATAAAACGTTGTGTAAAATGTTTTTCTGATTAGTCTTTAGTCTATACAACAATTGTTTGAGTGTTTTATATTACAAACGCAAACACAATATTAGTTTCATTTAATATTATGTAATATTATATCAATTTTGGTCTTTTATTATCGCTATTTAATTGCAATCAAAGTATAGTTCAAACATTGATCTTAACTTTTATTATCAATTAAACCATATTTTCATCACTTTTTGGTCAACAAAATCAAAATTCAATCATTAATTATAATATTTTCAGTTCATATCAATCAATAAACTTTTGCAGACTTTCCTCTGCACTCGATATGAAATGAAAATATTGAATATTACTATCAATTAATCAATTTATTTGAAAAATTGAGACTTTTCTACAAATGTCTAAATGTTATGAATGATTACATAAAAACCAATTTAAAAATATTTTCAACTTTTCCTCTCTTTTTTAAATAAAAGTTTATTTTTTATTCAATAATAATTTATCAATAATTATATTATTTAGTGATTTATGACATCATTTTCTAAATGAACAGAAAAACTCTATATATTTCACAGTTTTATAAAAATGAGTGAAATATTAAATCAATTTATATTTTATAGTATTTTATAGATTTCAAAATGTTTTGATATTTTAAGTGAAAAAAAACTTTAATTAATTTTAATATATTTTTATTACCCAAAGGTTTGGTTCCAAAACAGACGAACCAAATGGAGAAAAAGGTGAGCCGTTTGTTGTCTCAATGTCTCAATTAAGTGCTTATCAATAATATCGGGCCATATGTTAGACACGCGGCAGAGATGGCAACCGCTAAGAAGAAACATCAGAACAACTTAGACCTCTCCGGACAGGAAGACCTTTCATCTGACGCCGACGACGAGTTGACAGATAAGAGGCTGAAGAAAGAACATCCATTCCTAACACATCCGATGACATTACCCCCGAGTTAGGAGTGTTTGTGACACCTGTGAAGTGCAGTTAATTGTATTTTTCACACATCTGACAGTGTTTTACAAAATAATAGTGCAATAAAGGAGTTGTTTTTGTGATCTTTTGAACACATCTTAAACTTAACATTAATTTTCTCTCTTCTCTTGTGAACAAAAAATTATTTCTGGATTTCAACAAAAGATTTTAATAATAAATAATTTAATACTTGATTGAACTCTAAATTAAGATTTGAGGTAAAGATTGAAAATTAGATAATGATATCTATAGTTATATATTATTTATAGACAGAGTGTTTGAAAACATTGATTTCATGTCTAAAAAAAGTATTACTTTTTCTGTAATATTATTTTTCAGTCATTTCTGATCACAAATTGATTGATTGGTTCATCAATTGATTGTATATACAGTTTATAAACATATAAATTAAGATTCAATTTATCATTATTTACAACAAAAATAAAATCAATATTAAATACAATCAGAGTTTTGGCACTAAATTAATGAAATGTTTTTTGTTTTGTATTTGCGATAAAATGTGAAAAAATATTGAATATATGACAGAAATTCAGACAAACATTAGAAATATATTTAAGAGAAACGAATCAATTGTTTCAATCATTTCATTAGAGTTTAGTATAAATTGTGTATAAAATAATGTAAAGTATATTGTATTCAAATAAATGACAAAAATTTGATTTAAACTGTTTTTGATTATTAAACCATTGAATTTACATTGGTCACTTTTCTTCACATAGAGGCCAATTTTTGAATTAAAGTTATAAAGAGATGGATGACTTCACTGTGAAAATATAGAGTTTATAGTATTTTTCATTTGTTTCCTAAAAACTATAAATTTTTATTGAAATTTAAGATCAAATAAATAATTAAACAAAAAATAAATACTTTTAACAAAAATACTTTAAATTTATGTATAATTTGAACATAAGATAGCTTTCATCTAAAGATGAAACAAATAATACGAAAATTAAATTTATTATTTGATATCAAATAAATTGCTATAATATATGAAATACAGTTAAAGAGAGACTCAATGAAAGACAAAGTCATTTGTTCTCATATCCACTAAAATATTAAATCAAATGAATATAAATTTAAGTGAATTTCAGTTTCCCTTATATTGTTGTATAAAACAATACTATAATATAAAACATATCTATTCTATCGTTCCTATCGTTTCTTCAATTATATAATTGTATAGTTTTTGTATAGTTTTGAGCGTTTGTGCACTTATTTATTGCTTACTCTTCATCGCTCCTTAGATTTCTCTGGAGTCCCCTTAAAGTTAAGTATTTTATTGCAATAAAAAATTTCAAAATATCTCATATTTGTTGTTATATTTCAGTCTTTGATGAATTCAGTTTTTGATTACTTTTATAGAGTCGTCCAAAGGATATGCAATTTTATATTTTCAAATTAAATAGACCTAACTTTTTGAAACTAAGCTATCAAGGTACTAAATCAAATCAAATTTTAATAGCTATAGGTTTGACATCAATGAAAAAAGTTTAGTTTTTTTGCAAAGAGTTTCTTAGTATTTGTAAACCATTTTAGCGATACATTTGTTTATCTTTAATAAAAATGTTAAAATAATTATAAATTTTGCAAATTTTGTTTACAAATCTATAAGACATCAACTTATCCAGAATCATTTGAGTGTACTCTTCCTTAAACAGGTATTTGATATTAATTTTTAAACAGTTATTGATTTGTATTTATCAATTCTAGAGACCATTAAAAGCAAAGAAATATTTTTGTTTGAATCAAATATTAATAAAAAGACATTAAATACCGGTAATAATAATATTTTAAGGGAAAGTATGTTTTGGAAAGGCATTCAATGTTTTCGGTTATACTTCTCATAAAATATAAATTTAACCTTTTATTTAAATTTTTATATTTAAACTCAAAATAGTTTTATAATAATATAAAATCAAATTATCAACAATGAATTTGTTTGTGAAATATTTAATTTGAACAAGGTCAAGTTGAGATTTATCTGTTAAGACATTTCTAATTTAACTAATTTTCAACAGAAAACTGAATGATTTTTAAAAACTTCTCATAATATTCACAATTATTAGTGTCAAGAATTGTTTTCAATCATTGAATAGATATACTAGGTTAATCCCTTTTCTCTATCTTAACTCAAAATTACATAAAATGTTAGTAAATCTTAAAAAGATTTGCAAAAAAATGTCTTAATTTTTACAGATTTTAATTAATCTCAAGAAATGATAGCATAATTAAAAAATATTTTAATAATTAATTACAAATTGTCTCAAAATATCATAAAATCATTGAATAATTAAATAAAAATCTTTAAATGATTTGATTTTTCAATAAAATATTGTTTAAGAAATTCTATGAACTCTAATGCCATCTGTTTTACTGTATTGTGACCAATGTCAAATTTTATATTTAATAAAAAACTCTTAATGCTAAATCTTCTTGATAAATCTTTTAAATTATAGAAATGCTTTGAAATTTTATTTTTTAAAGTAAAATATTTTTAAGATTTAAAACTTATTTTTAAATATTAAATAAAAATAATTATAATTTTATGTAAAATTCAATTCAATTTACAGTAAATGCAAATAATTTTAAATAAAAAATGAAAACATTTCTTAAGAAATAATATTTGATTTGAATTTCAATTAAATCTCAAATAATTTCCTTTTAAGTAAAATATTAAATAAAAATACAGAAAACCAGAACAAATGAAATTGAATTTAACTGTGATTTGAATGAAATGAAAAATAATTGCTTAATATTTCTGAAGCACTCAATCCTTTCATATAATAATAAATAAAGTGACGAAAAGTTTCAAACAATTAATTATTAGTTCTAAAAATATTTTAATAAATTTTCATTTCATTCAAAACTGAATTAATAATTGAATGAAATATTTTTTCACTCTTTTTATAAGTTGAGAGAAAACTCTAATTTATTTAATGCTATTATAAATACTGAATCACTTTTAGACCCAATTATTAAATGAACGAATTTCTCAGAGAAGTTATTCATAAACACAATTCAATGGCCTTTTATTTTGGGATTACATTCGGAAAGCCATGAAATTATGTGAAAATGATTCAGTGATTCAGTTGTTATTTCACTGATGTGTGGGCTCTTTCTCAACCGATTTTAAAAATAGTTTAATTAACTGAATAATTGTTTCCTGTTTTCTCCAGATCTGCCACTGCTTTCATCAAAATATAATAAATTTTTAACAAAACTTTATTCAATGTTTTAACGCAAACCAAAATTTGTGCTTTCATTTGAATGCTGAAGAAAAACCCCTTTTCGTGATATTTAATACAAGTTTTATGTGGACTTTGTTTCGCAAAATATTATAACTTTTTTTCAGTAACTAATCGATTGTTCACTGAATTCATGACTTATTGACTGTTGTGTTGTCTTTCATATAAAGATTAATATCTGTTTGAGTTGGACCTCAATATAAGACCTGAATATCGATATAAAGATCGCATAAGTATTTGTTTGACCAGTTTGTGGATTGGGACTGAATTGGGACGGAATGGTGTTATTGAAAACATTTTGCAGTATTTCTCCTATTTTACTACTTTTAGTCACAGGTAAGTCACTTATTATATCTTTCTTATCATTTAATTATGTTTAAATAAATTTAATTTTAAGTTAAGATTAATTTTGTCTTAAAAACCAATTAATGCTTAAAAATCTTATAATTTTATGAAAACACTATAATTATTGCAATAATTTATAACACAATTAATCAAATGATGATTTGATATGAAAACTCATTTTTGATTATTTAAATTATTTTAACACATGATTAGTGAAGAAATTAAATAATTTAAACAAAAACATAAATATTTTTAATGTTTTACTTTCAAAATGTTTATAAATTTTATGATAACTTTTGTAAGAGATTTCAAAACATATCATAATTGGGTCACAAAATCCAAACTTTTTTTTATTCAGTATTTTCTCAGTTTTTCTTTTGTAAAGATTGAAAGAGATTTGTATTTGTAGTGACATTTAGTCAGCGCTCGTCTTCGACCACATCCTCTACTAATGTCCTCGACTTCTCTCAGAGTCTGATCGCAAACATACAGTCAAATGGATTACGAGGTTATGTCTTGTTTGTTGAAAATAACGGAATCACTTCAATTCGGGCTAATATTATGGGTGCTTCTGATAAGGACTCATACGAGTGGAAGATTTATAGCACTAATCCAATGACGAGCGACAGTTTGTGTCCACCGATGACCACATCTCTAATGAGCTTAGATTTAAGTGCTTTATTCGGTCCCTTAGAGATCGGACGCGAAAATGTATTTACGGCTAAATTCAAGTCAATTACGGGAGAAAACACTTTAATCGGCAGAACATTAGTTATTAAGTCATTAAAGACTGGTTCCCTGTCTTGTGCTATAGTCTTGCCCTTTGGGTCTAAGAAAACATTTGAAGTGAAATTTCATTCACCGATTGAGGGATCGGTTTATGTGATTCAATGTAATAATATAACAGCACTTGTATCCAGTCTATCGTACTCAACCGCTATAATGAAACCGACGGCTAATAACTGGACTTTAATGGCAGGCCTGGAATCCGATGCCACTGAAGAAGCAAAGGCTGAACACGAATACAATAAATGCAATTCATTTTTAGGCCGACCCTTCTTCAAAGATATGGTGAAATACGTTATTATATAAGTTATTCTTTGGACATAATTTCAATTTTTCAATTTCAGTTGACTCCGGGTACTATCAATATAGGCTCCGATCCCTTTTCAATTGATGGGAAGACATACAAGAGTTTATCAAATCTATTATCTCTTGATTTGGTTCCTATTATTTACTTAATTATATATTCAGACGAAAATACGGGAAATATTGTGAGCTGTGCTCCACTGCAGAGAGTGTGGCCGCGGATGGCTTCGGCTAAATATGATTACCCAATGCTTAAGGGCTCAGTAGAGCTCAGTCAGGAAACACCATTTGATCCAACGATTGTTGACATAAACGTCCAACTCTTCAGAAGCGCCTATAGCTATGGAATCGACGAATTGCCTAAAATTATCAGAAGTAAAGACATGTCAATCAAAGAGTGCCCAAACATTCACAGCATTATCTTTAATCCACGTAATATTGATCCCGACTCTGTGCCGACCGAAGGACAGGGGACTAGTGATCAGTACGCGATCGGAGACTTGAGTGGAAAGTACGGAAATTTAGCGCAAAAAGTATCGGAAATGAAAACATTAACGGATTTTAATCTTCCACTCTTTGGTCGCGACTCTGTTATCGGCAGAGCTCTGGTGTTCTACACACCGGATGGTTCAACAATAGGTTGCGCTAACATTGAACTCAACGGCGCAAACATGACCACAGCTTTTGCAACCTTTGATCACCCAATTCAGGGTCAATTCATTTTCCGTCAACCAATGAATAACTGCAGTTCTGATACCTATGTTTACATTGAAATATCCAAACCCTCTGAAGAAAACGCCACAAAATCTATGACTCATTCGTGGCTTATATACAACAATCAGATTACGACAGGTCTTCTCAAAATTGTTTTCAAATTATTTGTTTCTTTGAACTAAAATCTCTTCAAATCTATTGTTAGGAAACATGAATTGGAGTACCAATGAGTGCAAACCTGCGGGTGATGTCTATAATCCGTATAACATATCGAATAACTGTGTTTATGATAGAGATTGCACTCAATTAACGCCATTCCGGTGCCAATTGGGTGACACTTCAGCAAAGTTAGGATATATAGACATTCCTCCCTATAGAGTGACAGAAGACGGGGAACTGGATATTGGAAAGTATTTCTTCACTGATGTCTTCTTACCTCTTTGTGGACCGAATAGTATTATCAACAAATCAATTGTTGTCCACAACCAGGAAAGGTCTGCATCTCATATGTCTTGTGCCAACATTATTGAATATAAGCCAAAACTGAGATCCAGAACATGATTAGCATTAAAAATCATTTCATTGTTTTTCATTTGCCTTTTGATTATAATTACAAAACATTTTTATTATAACTTTAATCACAAATCATTAAAAGTTTATCAAAATTTTATATCTTTTGTTAATTTATAAATAATTATTGAATAGATATTTATTAAAAACAAATTTTTATAAATTATAACTAAAAACACATTTAAAGTCATTGAAAGTAATTAATTGAAATGTTTTTCATTTTTAAACATAACTTTTATTGTCTAAACATAAATAGTATTAAAAGTTTGACATTTTTTATAAATATTATTATTTATTATATATTTTTATTATAAAAGAAAGTGTTTTTAATCATTGAATCAAAAGTTATTATAATGTTAAGCAATCGTTTAATATATTTGAAGGAAATATTGTAAAATTTGATTTAAACTCATCTTTCATTCAATTATCAAAATAAAGATTTTTAAACACTTTTGTATAATTTTATTCATTTATTCAAAGATAAAAACAAATGAATATTTTGTTTATTTTACAAAACGTGAAAACGTTTTCTTTCTTTTTAATTAATTACTAAATACTTATTGAAATAATTGTTTTGTAAAGAAAGAGTGCATTTCATTAAACCATTTATAACCCACACAAACAGGAGTTTATATAATAATTTAATTGATATATAATTAAAACAATAAGTTAACCGGAAATCCTATTGAAAGGCATTTTTAAGATCAATGAGTTTGAAAAATAATTAATTGATATTAAGATGAGATATAAATGAATATTAATTTTGTTTTTCAATACATTTATATAAAAACCAAAACCAGTGTTGAATACAAACACCAATTCTATTAATTCATTTTTATTTTTTTCTGTTTTTCATTTTATAAATTTATCTGTTTTTGTCTAAACATTTTAGTCTTTAAATAGCGTTTAATAGACGTAAAAATATTAATCTATTTCTTTGTCTAACTGTTATGTTATTTATAAGTCGGGGACTTTGGGGGGACTGAAGGACAGTCTCTATTTTAAAATGTATTGAATTTTAAATTATTTATTTAATTGAAATATTGTGCACAAAAACTCTGGAATTTTTTAGACACTTAAAGATGAGGTCTTTTAAAAGACCTATAAAAACCAAAAGTTTGATGTATTTTCAAACCATTTGTATTGAAGTCTATTTAATCTAAACATTAATATTTGAAAATTAAATTAAATATTAATGCCAATAAACTTAAATAACGGTAATCTCACTGAGGATCCGGATAAGTATTTGAATCTCTGGAGGAAGTTATGGTCAGTTAGGGACACCGCTTGGCATCTCGAGCACAGACACCCGTAAAATATCTATTAATCAAACATTTTCTTAAATTTTTATTAATTATATTTTGTTTTGATTTTTAGATGTTTAGTAAAATATAACGATTTATTGATCGCATGTGAGAACCAAAGCGACAAAAAGCGGCTTCTCTTCCCTCTCTGTGGAAAAAATGTTGACATGAAATGGTCTGAAGTTATCATTTGTTTCATTTATATATTGTTTTATTTCACACAAAATATTTAATTAATGTGATAGATCATTTAATTCAAAGAGCAGTGTGATTTCAACTTCAGGGTTGTGAAGATTTTATTCAGGGCTACGAATTTTGAGAATGGTTATTTTTTAGTCATTCAACAATAGATTAATTATAAGCTTTTATATCTTTAAAATCTGTGTTAGTATCTGGGTTAGTATTTTGACTATTTCCTACCATTTATGCCCCCTGAATCCCATTACTATCTCTGATTGCATAATATATCTGCTTTCTCATTCATTTTCATTTTCACGAAAAGTGAAAGTTCAACAAAAATTAAAGATTTTATTATTTATTTGATTTTTTGAACAAAACGTTATTATAATTGAAAATAATTCATAAATTCAGATAAAATGATAATAAAATGTTTGAACAGGTTTTGGGAATCGGGTCATCAGGTCATTGGGGTTGACTGTGCCGACGAAGCAATCAATGATTTCTTTACTATAAATAACATTCCCTTCACGAGCACTGAATTCAATGATTCAAATGATGGAAAAATATTTGAAGTTATTCTTGAATTCAAGGAATTATTTGATTATAAAATAAATTGACATTTCTTTCAATCTTTTAGTCAAATGACAAACAATTATCAATACTTCAGACAAACTTTCTCACACTTAACAGGTATTTGTGAATTAATCGATTGAAAGGTTTAGACATTCATTTGTATATCATTAGTGAATCATTGAATGGGAGTATAAGTGCTGTTTGGGACAGAGGAAGCTTTGGGACCATCACTGATGAGGAACAGGTTCTCTACGTTCAGACTATGAGACGACTGTTGACACAGGAGTTCCGTTATTTGCTGTTAGTTCTTGAGTTCGACCAAAACGTCTTCAAAGGTCCGCCGTTTAGTGTCTCTGAACAACGCGTCCATCAATTGTTTGGTCAGTAATTGTAATTATATTTTGATAAAAACCAAACTTTAATTTTAAACTGAATTTTAGGGGAGTTTTGTAATATTGAAAGACTCGAGACATCACTTCCCGAACATTTACAGCTCTATCAGAAACATATGGGAAGACCTCTTGAAGTTCACGAAACTCTCTATCTTTTAACACAAAAACTAAATTCAATTTAAAATTGGTTTTGAATTTAAAATATTTAAAACAATTGGTTTTCAGGAATGGATTTAAAACACATTTTTTATTCAATTTATACATAATTTAAAATTTTTGTTAACAAAAAGTGGTTTCGGTTTTCAATTGATTTGTTATTCATTTGAATCTAAAATAACTTCAAATAAAAGTGAAATTTTATAAAAACAATGAATTAATAATTATTTTAGACTTAAATCACATAATAATTGCGTTTATATTAAAATTTTGTTAAAATTATTCATTTGTTTCACAAATAAAGTGATTATTAATTGATATATAATTAAAATAAATAACAAATTCATTGAAAATAATATTAAAAACAATTCATAACTGAATATTTGGACCCAAATATGGCAATGAGTCGCACCAGTAGTCTTCGGGTACGTCTACCTGTTCTAACAGCCATGTGATCTCCTGTTGAAGTCGGTGGTCAAACACCTGTGCAATCACTTTAAAGTAATGGCATTCCCGGTCCTCCTTATAAGGCGGCGCCAATATGTCCAGAATAACCGCCGGTCCGTCAATGGCCACCACTTCGTGATAATTGCGTTCATTTGGTGTCAAAACGCAGACGTCTTTAGACTTGCAATCAATAGTTGTGTTGCCGTTATATACCGTCGGAACTGATGTGACGTTTGGTATAAAAAATCAATAATTAAATGAAAGAAACGATTAAAACATCAAAAGCTATACTCAAGAGCTCTCTCTGCCAGCGGTCCACACGTTTGGCCACTTCTTTGGGAAGTATATACTGACCATCGATGGGAAGAGCGGTATAGTTATACACAGAGACGGATCCGAAGAGCACTTTAATGAGGCCATACATCCCCGGGTGGTTGTGGAGAGGGATTCGGGATCTGTTGTGTCGGAGACCAAAGACACACATTTGAAACTCATTGGTCTCACAGATGTTGACATAAGTGATGGGTGTCCTGGATATGAATCGACTGACAATGGATTCAGTCATCAGTTCTTTGTTTAGATTTATGTCTTTTGGACTCAATTTTGACAATAATTTCTGCAATTTATTCATCGATTCGTTAAACACTTCTTCGGATTGATATCTATTGACAGTAAAAGTCATTTGTGCCAAACGGACCACCGATTGTACCATTGACTGCACCATCGCTTCACTACTTCACACCCTTTTACACACTTTTACCCCCTTTTGGACGACAATTAAAACATTATTTAATTTTAATTGAAAATACAATCAAAACATCAAAACATTTGAAAATATTATTAAAATTAATGTTTTGTTTGTTTTTTACACAACATTTGCATTGAATTCACAAATATTCATAAAATACGTCAATATTTTCAAATAAGGGTATTGAATATATTTTCACAATGAATCACCCTGGCTATTACTGTATTGGATTATTTTACCTATCCTTGTTCATTGTTCATTGTTCTTGTATATATGTGAATGATTCAGTCAATTAAATTCAATTTTATCAAGCCAGTTATTATTTTTAAAATAATGTCCTTGGAACCTATTTGTACTTTAAAGCTCTAAATAGGAATTTAAACTTGATGAATCTATAATATCTATAGTATACTCTGTATTGATTTAACAATTGTAATTTATAAGTTATAAAATAACCAATCATAATTATTACATAACATAAATGTCTAATTTTAATGATAACCAACTTTTAGTTTTTATAAATATTAAATTGATCTGGATCATTATAATTTCAATACATTATTTCAATACTACCATGATTATTATATTAACTGTATAAAAGTGGAATCATTTCTGATTACTGATTAAAAATGTAAATCCAATAGAATATATTAATATTGACATTGACTTGGTCAATTGATCAATTGATAAGTGGTTTAACATTGGATATCAAATTTATTTTCACTGAATTTAATAATTTTCTTATTTTTTATATTTTATTGTATTTAATAATAAATAAATTTTAATGATTTGAAAAACATTTTTAAATATTAATAAACTAAACAAAAAAATATCAAATTTCTTGAATTCTCTTTTCAATCGATAATAAAAATCAATTAATTGTTTAATGAAATGATTTTTATCTAAAATTTTGTTAAATTAATAAAAAGCCTTGAATTTTGAGTAAATCTATTAAAAATATATAAAATTTTATTCAATTTGTAATCAATTTTATATTGAATTGAATGTTAATTATCTTTTTATAACTCATTTGACATTAAGTCTGAAATTGTTTTATAAAAACCGATATTTGCTTTAAAGGTCTTTCAATTGACCGATGAATAGGAGTTTGTCTGTTGAAAGGATTGCGCAAAAGGACTGAAGAAGAGATGAAAATAAGACCAAATATCGGATCGATATTACTGTTGCCATAGAATCGGATCCATTGAACAAATCATGTCTTCTGATAGTTATTGTTATTATATTTACTTCAAATGCAAAATAAATTTATAGATTTGTTGATTGAATTCAAATCAAAACCCCTTTTAATTCATTTATCAATAATAATAAGTTTTCTAATAATGAAAATGTCGGCCAATATTTTGGACCGAAATCCAAACCGAACTAAACATTTAAACATTGGATGTGACATCAGTAGACTGGGAGGGGGCGGGTGTTTTCTGCGGGAGTCCTATTGCTATTATCATACCTGTGTCTGCAAACCTGATTTTCCCGTCAATATTGATGACATAATGTGTATTGAAAAGCATAAAAAGGTTGGAGAAATCTGTTCCATAGACTCCGAGTGCGAAACAAACTCTACGTGTGTTAAGGCTTTGGATAATTATAAACTAAAGCGTTGTGTATGTCGTCAGGGGTTCTCCTTTTCCACTAAGAATAATGCGTGCATTAGAGGACATAAAGGGTCACTTTGTTCCACATCTGCTGATTGCTCTGGTATTCATAATATGTGTTCCCAATCTAAATGTCAGTGCGATTATGGCTATGATTGGTATCAAACGGACGAGAAATGCTATAAGAAGTCAAAACTGGGAGAAGTATGTGAATCCACAGTCAATTGTAGAGCTTATGATAGACTCTCTGTTTGCGATAGAGTGCATAAGATTTGCATTTGTAGACAATCTCTCTCACAAATGAATGCAATCGATGTGTTGACCCAAAAATGTATTATATGTCCACTAAAACGATATAACAATCAAACGAAACAATGTATTCCAGAAACTCTTGAAATTGAATATAAATCAAGTGATAAATCAGTGGTTAATCGCAATTCCCTTCAATACGTATACATAGCTCTCAGTATCTCTCCGTTTGTTGTCTTTGCAATCATTGGCTTCTTATATAAGTTCGTTAGTCCTCGAAGTCATGGCATCAATAATATCGTTAATAATGATAGACAAAGACAGGTCAGAGATGTTTATACCGACGACTCAATTGAGTGCGAAATACCTAATACTACACGCATTGATAGCAATCCGTCAAATCTTTTAGTGAATCTATCGTCTAATGAAAATCATGCAATCATTTGCTCACCTATTGCTCCGGTATTGTTGTCTTTGATTCCCCCTCGAGATCCGCCCCCTTCTTATGAAGCATCTCAACAAATGCCACCCTCTTATGAAGAAGCTATCGCTGCGTCTAATACTTAACCCATTTATAAAATTTCAAATTATAAATCAATGTTTTATTAGATAAATATCAAACAGTTATTTGCAATCAATGTTAACTTATATTCAAATTTTATTATCAATTAATTATTGTTAGAAATAATTGTTTTCTTATAAATAAATGATTATTATTTCAAAATAAAAGTCTTGAAAATGAGTTTATTATCATTTATTCAATGAATTCATAAATTGTTATAATAAAAGAAATTTTAATGAAAATATTTTGAATAACTTTCAGTAAAATTGTTGCTTAAAATGATAAAACAACTAATTTTTGTAATTTCTGTTGCAGTGACACATAACATAGCTTAGTTTACATAATCTGCCTTGGTCATGTTTGCATTCTAAACCCAAGCAAACAATATTCGTGTCTAAAACCATATTTATTACAATAAATATCACAACAATAATAATATAATGAAATTATTTGTCTCAAAGCTATTAATAAAATGATCGTTCAATCCATTGATATTAAACGCAAAAGAAATTAATTATATTTCAATCAATTAATCACTTCTTTGCGTGAATTATGTCATGAAATATATGATAAATATTAAAAATAATTGTATTTATAGAGTATTAAAGAGTATTCACATAGTCTTCGGAAACTATACAAAAAACTCAACAAATGATTGAAATTAATATCACTTTCAGTGAAACCAAAACATATTTGATTTGTTTTCGTCTATCGATTCAATTAATATAAAAATAATGTCTTTCCTATAAAAATGAAATAAAATATGACATCAAATGTAATATAAATAATATATTAATATTTGTGTGACTTATATCTAAGACATGAATATTGAGATCAATATACGAAAAGTCCGTTTATTCGGTCGACTGTGAAATCACTTTATTATATGATTCATATGTATGAATGAGTTGAGAAACAAAATGATCCCGAAATCAATAAAATGAATCCAATTCTCAAGACTTATATTACTTTAGTTGAACTGCTTTTCGGTTTATTCCTCTATAAAGTCATCAAATAATTGGTTTATTTGAATATCTATACAAAAACTAAGCCAAATGTAGGAAACCATTAACTCGTATCAAGTTTTGACAGATTATCCCAAGTTTTGTTAATTTCGGATAACTTTTGTGTTTTTCCTATATTTTTGTTTTTGCAAACATTTATCATGAAATCGATTCACTGAAAGGTCTGTCAAAATCTAATCAATAAAGAGAGCATTAGAGGGAAAAGGACTGAATTTGTCTTTTTAACAACTGTTTGCGATTTCAAAACACGAAATGTCAATTCAGTCTATATTTTAGTTTCAGATATAACTTATAATTCATTTTCTTTATAAAATACCAAACATTTTCTTTATGTCTAAAGTTGTCAAAACCTCAGGTAATTTAAAATCATTTAATTTTAAACTAATATTTTGAGTCTATTAATAAATTTTAAGTCATTTTCTGTTTAATATTTTACTTAATTTGAAATTCAATTAGTATTTTAAGCACAGGTCTAAAGCACTCTACGATTAAGTTTTAAGCAATCTTTACATCTCTCTTGAAAATTGAATATATTTTTCACTGTTAGTGACGTTGAAAGACTCGCAATATCTTATTGAAGTGACATTGATGTCATTGATTTGCAAATTATTCAAGAAATCTTCACTTGAATTCATTATTCAGTCATATCTTAAGAACTGATATAAATATAATTCAAACTCTAAAAGGATATAAAATACTTACAAATGCTATAAAATTGTAAAATAAAATGAGTTTCAAAATGTAAAATGAGATATAAATCGAGGAAAAGATTTAAATCTGATATTTAAACGAAAAAAATATTCAAATGTTATAAATATATGAATAAATGATAAAAGGATAACAAAAAAGTTCTCATAAGAACTGATCGATCGTTGGATTCTTTAAAACTGCAAATAAAACAACTGTTTATAGACTTTTAGAAAACATTTTTATGACTTTCATAACAATTGATTCATAAGTTTAATAAAATTTTATGTTTTTCACTAATATTTCAAACTTTCAATTATATGGATATTCTTTGAATTCCCTTTTAAAACAATTTTTATATCAAATGTGCAAAAAAAATCTTAAATAAAAAATAAATTCTGTTTTTATTGAAGACTTTAATTATAAATTAATCATTTCTCACAAATCAACGACCAATGTCAACCAATGTCATGTTAGTTCATGTTATATAATCTAATCCAGCGATTGATAAAATAGGCTCTAAGAGCCTGCTCAGCCAACCTAATTAATGTCTGTGCGCATAAGGATAACATAT
>JAQGAT010000761.1:0-23387 GCA_034687845.1 Pantelozetes paolii
AATGAAAATAAAAGTGAAATTAATGTTAAAAATAATAAACAGTTTCAGTGTTTTTGGCCTAAATGTCAGTATAAGACTAAATATAACAATGCATTGAATGACCACATTTTGATACACAAAGGGATAAAACAATTTAAATGTGATTTTAATAATTGTAGTCAAAGTTTTACCACCAAGAGTAATTTAATTGTTCACAAACGCATACATTCGGGAGAAAAGCCATTTATTTGTGATTTCAATGATTGTAACAAAAGATATATCACTCAATCAAACCTCAATGAACACATGAAGAGTCATCTGAATAAAAGACCTTTCGTTTGCGATTATAATAATTGTAATAAAGGTTTTAATACAAATCAATGTATAGATAATCACAAACGCATACATTCGGGAGAAAAACCATTTGTTTGTCATTTCAATGATTGTAACAAAAGATTTAATACAAAATCACATTTAAATCTACACAAGAGAGCACATCTGAATAAAATGCCTTTCATTTGTTTTTTACACCATGATTATTTTTGTCCACACAAAAGGATGACTTCATAATTTGAGAAAATACACGTCAAAAGTGGTTTTAATTTTAACATTATTTACAAAACATAAACAAAAAGTATTGAAAACATTCAAACAATGATTGCTTTTGTGCTTTGAATTTATCATTTCATTGTAATTAATAAAATACAGCCAAGGGTCAATTATTCTATTATTCATCTTGCTCATTAACACCTATAATAGCATCAGTAATCTGTTGAGCAATTGTACTAATCATGCAATCACTCCAATCGATGGACTGAAATGCTGTGAAATCAATGGTCAGCTTTTGTGGCGGTTTTTCAATTGAAACACAAAATCATTATTCAATTATCAGAATATGACAAATGACACTGAACAGATTACAACATTAACATCATTAGCACATCTGATGCACATATTCTAACAATTGTAGTAAACAATGACTAAAATCTAATCCAATATTAATGTAAATGTCATCAAAAAAATAGTTTTATAAAACAAGAAATGTCTTTCAATGAGAATAAAATCATTAAGAGTGACATTCATTATATTTGTGACCACGGATTGTGTAATGATATCACTCTGAGGAAATACAATTTTATAATTAACGTCATGCATAAATATAATAATGGTACTGTGTCAATCTCTTGGTGTATGGACTTTTGAGATCCAAAATATATTGCGTTTTTATGAATTCAGTCGAAATACAGTCAGAAATCACTTAAATATGAATTAAATTACAGACATTTTTAAACATATTTTTATATGAAATTCAAGTTATTATCTGATATTTTATAGCATTTTTTTTATCATTAATACTAATTTTAAATTTATGTCAGATTCTTAATAAACAAGGCCTTTGTTTTAATTATTGTCGTATCATGTCTTTTAATTCTCACAATGTTAATAATATCGATAAAAAGACCTGTCTCTGCCATTTATAATCTCAGTTTGTTTGGTATTCAATTGAATCTCTGAAACAATTTTCAAAATATTTTTACAAAATGTTGTTTAAATCAGCGAAAGATTGCATTGAATTTAATTCAGTGAACGACACCACCAATTGGACCCTCAATACCACAAATAGGGCGATAAATGTGGCCGCGTATTGGACACCACCTCTGCTGTCATATAGGGATCGGGAGGTGAATGTGACCAACGATACGGTACTTTACTATCAATATTGTGGACCATTTGTAACACTAATGAAAACCTTCGCCATTCATAACAAAATTGAGTAATAATACCCAAAACTATGTTTTCATTTAAAACTACTTTTAAATATTTAAACCAATTATTAATGTTTTCAAATTAGCCATTAATATATTATAGAAATCCTAACTTACCATGTACAACTCTAATTTATTTAGATTGCGTTTTAGTGAAGGTGAGGATAATTTCTTTGCAATTCAAGATGCAGTATGGTCACTTGCATTCAATCAAGGGGTGGATATAATTTTATTTCCATACATTCCTTCAAACCATTTTGAATATCTACGACATTTTGGATTTGCAATTACCCGGTATATAAGTGGCACTTATGGCGATGTACTGATTACTAAACCCTATAAAAGTATTGTATATTTTAAACCTATACTCTAAAAGCAAGAATAGATTTTACAGTATATCTATTGTATTCTTTGCATATAATAGGTGCCTGGCCACTTTTGCATTACTTCAATTGCTTTGATAAAGCCTTTTGTATATTATTTTTGCTTTCTTTAACATCAATCACAATACTGTTTGCCCTGAAGTGCCGATCGTTGACTCAAATACCGAGAACTGTTTGGAATTTAATGGCAATATATTTTTCAGATTATATTTCTCTTCAAATGAAAGACAATTTTACGAGATTTTTGATTGGGGTTTGGCTTTTATGCGGTGTTTTCTTATTGTGCATATTCTCGGGTGAGTTATATAACTTCATTATAATGGGTCAGCCGTTTGACACAATCAACACATTGAGTGAATTGATGTCAAATAAGTATTTGAAGAACTGGAGGATCTATACAATGGTTGTTGACAGTGAAGTCGGTGACCAAATAGTTTTAGCCCCGCTTAAAAACAATCAAGGAATTGACCCCCAATTCCTTGATTTGTACAATAGAGCAGAATTTCTTGACATGTTTGAACTGTTTTCAGACCAGGGTCTGATTGACAAAGTGTTTAATAATATCCTGTTTAATGATTACGTTTTCACAACAAACCATTGGTTTGCATATCAATTGGTCAACAAATTTATGGCCAAATCTAACCATTCATATGAAGAGGGAATCGATTATTACATTTCAAAGTCACGAAAAATGAAATGTTATTTCATGAATGTTGTCGCAGATGCAATAGAAGACAGGTATTTTAAAAGTCTTAATTTGGTGTAAGTTAATTCTGTATACGATTAACAAATGTTTGCATTTTTTTATATAAATTATTTGCTTTTAAAGTATAAGTCGTTTCCAAGAGAACGGAATCTTTGACTTTGAAGTGAGAACTGCATTGAAATATAGTTTAAATAAAATGGATTTGAATTCAAATCAACACAAAATCAGCGATGAGTTTGAAGTCTTAAACACAGGTCAACTCAAAGGGGTATTTTTTCTTCTATCAATTGGGATTAATTTGTCCCTGATTATAATTTTCATCGAAATTATTATTAATTTATATTTATTTAAATTTAAAAGAATTGCAAAATATTTTTACCATTATTTACAGAACCTAACCTGATTCATTTATTGTTTAATCATATTTTGAATTGTGTAATTAAATGTACTTGTTAACTTTTCTAAATATTATTTAGTGTGGAAAACTCATATGCAGTTTGTATATACAGATAGATTTTTAACTTCTCTCTCCCTCCCCCTTCCTATGAATTGATTCAATCATTCCTTTAAATAATGTGTATATGTTTGGAATATAAAATATACTTGTTACATTTCAAATTAAATCTTAAATCGTTAATGTTTAAGCTGTTGATTAATTATTAATATTCTTATCTATTATATTTTAATAATTGAACTTGATTGATACAAGATAAAAAACTGTAAATCGGTAAATCGGTAATCAAACATTTTATCGCCATTTTTAACAAGATGTTTATCAACAAAATAAGTTGGAAAAGTAGTAAACCAAGGGAAATGTAAACATTATTTAAATATTAGTATAATATGATCAATAATAATGCAAGAATTAAACCCATTCCCAAAATACCCGAATAGTTTGGTGCAAATTCAGCTAAAAATCTACCCTTCCTTTGTTCAGCTTGGTAACCCCATATATTTACAATAATTAAAAACTTGAATTAAATTAATTAAATTAAAACCACATTTGAAAAACAGATTTAATACCCAAATCATTGATACTTTTGTGGTCTCAGAGGTAAGACATTCTGTTTTCTTGTGTTGTCTTATAAAAGCAATTAATTATTTTCCTTTCATCACATTTAGTCTAAACTCAATTCAAAGCGCAATGAATTTCAAAATATCTTCGCCCTCTTTGTCACCGTATTGTTGGCCATACTTGTGGTCACTAATGACGTCAAGGCCTGCAGACCTGACGGTGCAATATGTCTGAAAGGCAGCACATATTGCTGTTCAGAGTGTGTTGTAGACAGGGGAATGCCTGGCGACTATTGTGGTTGGTGAATTAGATAAATAATGATATTTGAATTTTATATGAATAAATAATAATCTCTGTAATCTCAAAAAATATTATTATCGCCCATGATCATTTTAACAATTAATTATAATTGAAACTGAAACTAATATAAATGTGTACTATTATATGTCAGTAGTTTTATCTAGATAATTTTAAATATACAGTTTAATAGCCTTTTGAAAAAAGTAATAATATTTTTGTTTAATTTGTTTGATATTTAAACCAAAAGGTGACAGTAATGTCTCAAATTATAATTTATACTTGTACAATTGAAAAATATATTCTCTATAGATTATTATATCAAATATTTATCTTGTTCACTTATTGATCACATAAGTATTTATTTAAATTAGTAATTGTACTGGATAATATTTTTATTATTAGCAAAATCAATATTCATTTTTATTATAGATGTCTAGAAATGAAGATTTCAATCTTTATTTATTTGTAGCTAGGTTCATTTATTGATTTAACAGAATAATTATTCCTAATAATGATTTTTTAAAAGTGATTGTAAAAATGTACTTCGTTGATTTCCACCCTCCCCCCCCCCACAATACATTATCCAGTGTTGTCTGAATTTAAAATATTAATAAAATACAAAACTGTAATTAAAACTCATTTTACATTTTTATACCTAATCTATCAAGTAAGATTATAATTTATGGAAAGGTCAAAACGAAATTAATTTTATTTGTGCCCCTAAATAACTACTCAAAACCTATTCACACGTAAAGACGGTAATTGTTTTTTGAAATCAAATTGAAAACAATTTACAAATAATTAAGATTTGAATTGAATTTTCAAAATAAATACAAATAATAATCAAACCTTTTGTCAAATATTTAGATATTAATTGATTTCATCAAAAACATTCAGAAACTTAATTGATTTAATCTCTACTTGTACAAATTACTAACTTCATATACTGTATATATTCAATGAGCACAGGTATGTTAAATTGTTTGGGTGTCCAGGTGCCCAAAATATTAATCCAAGGTTAATGGCTGTAGTTCAATTATTATTTGACATTGTTTCAATTTATGAATCTATATTAAATATTGTCCCTTAATCAATTATGTTAAGAAATATTTTAAAAACTTATTAAGATGATTTTAATTTTACCTTAAATAATTTAAATTCATCATGCAGATACATAATTTATTTCCCCCAGTTATAATCAAGTTAAGTTCATTTTATATATTTACTGAATATCTGATTGATGAGTAAATATTAAGTCATTGAGTCCATCATTAGAGCACAGGTAGTAAAAACATTAGTGTAATTAGCATACATTGAATGGGAAATTGGGTGCAGAAAAAGCCCCTTAAATAATGTTAACGTATTCAGCGCTTAGTTTACATTAATTTCCTTTAAATGCAAATCAAATACAGTTTTTATCAATAATTTATGCAAACATTTGTAAAGTATTTGAATATAAGTGAAGAAAAAAAACTTTAAATTCATTTGAATTTTATTTTTTAGAAGAAATACTTTTGAATTAATGAAATAAAAACATGATTTTCAGTACAAGTATTGAATGTGAAATCAGTTTAACACTGAAACTGATAATTGTTTTCTTGGGGTTAGAAAAAAACATGAAAAATATATTTCAATCAATAATTAAATTAAATTTGAAATCATATCTAATCTGAAAGTTATATAACATTTTGAATATTAAACTTATTTTTTATAATTCATTTGAAAATAGAGATAAATATTTAAAGCAATGCTTGAATTCAAACATCAAATCAATTGAGCGTTAATTTGTTTATAAAGTCTATAAACTATTTATTGTTTTTGTTGTTTTGAAAACTGTTTATTACAACCAATGGTTCACTTATTTGTAGTTTTAATAACACTTTTGATTCATATTTTTGGCAATGATTTCAATGTTTAACTCAAATATCAACTTAAAAGCTAACTAACACTGAGGAAAGGGTTATAAAATGAAACACTAAATAAAATATTTGATTTAAAATTGAAATATTCACTGAAATTATGACTTCATTTCACAATTATTTTTTCGCAAGTAATTAAGAGTTAAAATGAGAAATGTTATCACAATTTGTGTTTATTTTTATATAATATTTATTTACTTTTCAATCAAACCCTTCAATCAATAGTGTATTTCAAAGAGACTCTGATGAATCATATTTTCTAATAAAAGAAAGTATTATTCAATCATTTTCTTCAAGTATTTAAAAGAAATGTTTACTTATTTGACTGAGTCTTAAAAACCTAACCATTGATTGCATTGAGTGCTCAAAGGAATGGCAGAAAAAGTTGTGTTTATGAAAAAAAAGTTATGATTCAATCACAGGATGACTCATAAAAGGTGTGATAAAATTATCTTGGTTAAAACCGTTGAATAAAAGGAAAGTTAACTGAAATATAAGTTTAAATTTTATTCAAGTGTTTATGTCTGCGGACTAACCCCTAACCCTAACCCCTACTGAATCCTAACCGTCAAACCCTAAACACATGGTTATCCCTATTGAACCAGAAATTGCATTACTATTGCACATGTCTTGTGCGGCCGATCTGATAGCACTGGTGTGACGGGGGAGTGGAAAGGGATAGGAAATACTGGTTGTGTTGTAGTGTTTTGAATATTACTCGTTGAGAGAGAGAGAGAGCACCGGCTTTTGGCGACAGAGCAGACAAACAGCGCTGAAGAGTGGGAACAGGCGTTTGAATCACATTGAATGCAATCCATTCGCAACTGTTGTGTGAAGTGAAGCACAACTACCCGTCCGACCAGTTCTGACACATATTATTGCGTAAACTTATTCTTCGGCGAAGAGTTCTCCAGTGTTTGTATCAAAACAAGAGGTGAAGGGAAAAATAAAAACATTATTTGAATTCAACTTTTTTTTCATCATTTGCTTTTAAAAAAACTACTTCTTCTCAGAGGCCAAAGAAAAAGGTCCTGTGCTTTGAGATACTTGTGTGAATTGAAGTGAAGAAAGGTTAGCTCAAGAAGAGGAAGAATACTTTCATTTCAGTGAATGATTGAAATTATTGCTTAAAAATCTACTGTTGTTTTCAAAACAAATGGATTTTTGACTGACTTTTAAAACAACTTTTTTTCAGTGAAAGTGAAACAAAAACTTTTTTTTTGTGCAAAACTCGTAAACATTTTGAAACTCTGTTTCACTTTTTGATTGAATTGTGTTTTCATATTGTTTGACATTTAAGACTTAATTACTTCAAAATTATATTCAAGTAAATTTAGTGTGATTTTGAAATATCACTGAACATTTTGCTCAGTTGCAAAACAACACCGGATTTTAAAGGTAATTGTGTTTTGGTTTTGATTTTTATTTTTATTTGTAATTTTAGTTTTGTTTTTGCAATGAATTTCTGAATTGAATAGCAATTGCATTGAAATTGCATTTCACCTGAAAAGCACTGAAACCTAACCTCAAATTGAATAACAATTTTGTGCCAAAAAGTTGTTGTTTTAATACCTGTCTTATCGATGACTTGTATTCAACACAAAAACATTTGATTGAATTTTTAAATTATTATTTTTATTGCACATAAATTATAACTTAATATAAACAGGGTTTAAACTTTTACCACTATAAAAGTATCAAGGCGCTTTTAATTTAAAATTCAGGTCACATTTCATATCGATATCAGTGATTAGTTTTTATTCAAATCTTTACTTAAGAGACTTTATTTCACTAAACAGTGATTGAAATGAAAATATTATTAAATAACTTGTGATTTAATCTTTAAATTTAATGCTTAGACCGAAACCCAGAATATTTTATCTCAGTTTTTGCACATATTTTAAAAACTCATATCTAATTGAAGGCAAAAAATACACAATTTTTAACTATTTTTATGAATATTTCAATTAAAATGTTGAATAAATATTTGGTGCCATCACTTAAAAAGTGTAATTGAAATTCAAGCCAGGATATTTCATTCACCTTTTTCTCTTCACTACAGTTGAAGTATTTTATTTGATTTTTATATACAATTTCATAAACGGTTTTGAAGAGAGATCTAATAAATCTATAGTTAAGTACAAAATATAAGTCAATAAAAGAAAAAATACATTTTATATAACATTTAAAACATGTTTTTATCGCTTGAATTCAATTGACTTTTTTGCAGTGAATAAACACTTTAATAGCAAAATATAAAAAAACAATATTAATTAAAGATAACAAATATCTTTAGTGCAAAATTACTATCCGGATAGTTTTATCAAGCATTTATTTCAGCAACGCGTGGGTGAGATATGAGGACTTGATTTAAGGGGCGATTGGTTTTTAAACACATCGACAGGTTTTTCGCATTTATTTTTTATGACGCCTGAGATCTGTGAATATTTTTGTGATTTATAGTGAGTTTACAAAAAAATGCTTTTAGTGATGGGTCATAAGGGGGTAAAAACTAATAAATCTAACCAAAGTAATTATTTTGCCAAATAAATCCCCCTAAAAATTTGCACCTATGGCTACAGTTTCACCCTTAGAAGTGATAAAACTAGTAATTTCAAGCACAAGCTATCAATTTCATGCCCCTATTTTATTGAGACTCCATTAACCCCCCTTATAAAAGCTGTTGATCTGTTATCCACCCCTGAATGCAATGTCAGTTATCTATTGAATTGAATTTATAAATAGGTATTGAAATGAATGGCAAATAAATCATTAAAAATAAGACTAAAATATAAATTCAATTCAAGAAAACAATTAATGAATTATTTATTTAACACTAAAGTGAAGATTAATTCAGAGATAAATAACTGATTTTTAGTTTCTCCCCTCTCATCTAACTCTCCACTCAAAATGATAAGCAATTTAGTGAAACAGTATTGCATTATCTGAGTGTAAATTATATTTAACTTCTCTCGTGTGCACTACTCAATAGGCAATAGCACAGGCAGTTTACCCCAGTCTATCCATCACCGGAAACTGGTTAGGGATGAGTGACTTGAATTGATATTACCTTTTAATTCATTTCAAACTACTCTCTTGTGCTCAACACTCGTGGTGTGTAGTGAATGGACAGTCAGTCCAGACAGTTGTCAGCCGTTTATAGAGTTATATAAATATAGCAATAAATTAAGTCCTTGTTTTCAAGCCTTTCGGTTCAATACTGAAACCTGTCTATTGTTCCATCCATTTGTGCCCCTATTTTGAATAATACCCCTTAATCTCCACAATAGAAGTAAAGTATATCATATAATAAGACATTAAAATTTAATTAAAAGTTATTTTTTATACAAAAATATGATTATAGTTAACAAAAGTGTTTTGCTATTTACCCCCTGCAAGTCAGGGGGACATAGACTTAAATAATTGTAACCTGCTTAATTTTACATGATATCAAAATTCAATTACTCTGTTGAGGAAATTAATCCCTTTTATAGGTGTAATCACAATTAAAATCTCACTGCTGTTGAACAAAAGGGGGCTATTATTTCAATTAATAATTACACAGAGCCTGACTACCCCTGGACATAGTTATTAGCCTATCATTGAATAATTTATATGATATTAAATAAAACTCAAAATAACAGTAATTATCAATAGATTTGAGATTTATTTTTGAGAATATCTTCAGTCGTTTTGCAAAACGTTTTTTCATTCAATTGCTATAATCTCTAAGAAGTCTAAGAAGTCGTTTGACTTTTGGCGTATAATTGGTATTAATTTTTTTTACTCCTCTTTTACTCAATCTATTTGTTATTCAATACCAGTATTTGTATTAAAACACAAATTGGGTCAGAGATCGGGTGGGTTTGGTGGCTGACGAGTGTCGAGTGCACTGTGAGGTTAAAGTAATGGTATTATTATTAGATATTATTTTTTGTAATCAATTAAATGATTGATTTTTTTTTCTCTAAATATGTTTTTCAAATGACAAGAATTTTGTGCAAAAATTTTCGCATAATTTTCAAACAAATCATTGAATTATTTATTAGTTTTTCATTTTTTAACAACATTTTCTTTAACACGATTTTCAACGTATGAAAAATGTCTCCGATTCTAATAAATTGATTGCATATTTATTATCAATAATCCCTATGTATTGAGATTAGTGTTAGTCCAGAGTTTAGCCCCTATTTTCAGGTTATAATATCCCGGAAAAGGGGTTTTAAGTAAGCATTCATTTATAAGTCATTTGCGATATTTATTGAATAATAGCCCCTGAAATTCAATGTGTATTTCAACCCCTTTTAATAAAATTGATTATCAAATATCGATCTTCAAGAAGTCATCTCCACTTCTGACCCCCTTTTTCCCACCAATACTTGAACTTATATTACAATTCAGATGAAGAGATAGAGTGAAGGATCCATTTATTTCTCAATTTACTGGTGCTATAACTTATAACTAATGTTTTGGATTACTTCAGCCTTTAAGTAAGGGGTATATTATTTATCAGTTGTTTTATGTCGTTAGCACTGGGTATAGCCTAAGCCCCTAATGTAAAGTATAGTCTTTCAGGTATCGGATATAATAAGCACTTATTTTAATAACAAATATAATACTTATTATTAGTCTTAATCTTAAACACTATTATATAACTCAATAGCACTTTGTTATTGAGTTTTTTGGTCCCGATCTTTGATGATAGTAAACAAAATACTGATATTTCATACCCTGGGTATCAATCAATTGTTAAATATGGTTGTTATACAAACACCACGTTTTAAACTGACACTGGTGTGAGGCATACCATTGTGTAAATACTTCACTAAATATGTATTAAAATTGATAACATTTTTATGAATTTTAAATTTCAATTCAATTCAATGTTTGATTTGGTTTTCATGAAAATATATTTCTAACCTTTTTATTATACAAATCGCACCAAAAGTTTGTATAAATTTTGTGTTATTTACGACTAATTTATGCAAATTTAATGAAATATAAGGGTTTTTTTCAGTTATTATTATTCATCTCTCACTTCAATATTAGAGTCAAATATGTGCCGGGAATTCAAAATCAGAAGAAAAACTATTTCTCTATTTCAGTGTTCAGTCGATTGTTATTTATCACACATTTTAACTGATATGTGATTATTCTCTATAGGATTTGAAAGGCAACATATATTTTTCAATTTCACCCCCTTATATCACATTTACCACCTTTTCTACTCTATCTCACTCTTTGTTTAATACTTAATTGAAATTTCATTCAAATAACAAATGATTTTATAGTTATTATTATTATTGAATATTTCGGTCAATAAATACGAGAATTATTTCAATTAATGGTAGTTTTTATTTCTTGTGTTATATATGATAAGCAAATCATCATTAATTAGATTACTCTTAAATTACATCAGAGTGTTCTGGGTATTGGGGAAAAGGCAACAAAATTAAAATATACTTTCACATTTTAATCACTTATTTATCGTTTAATATCATTAAAAACATTATTATTAATGAAAGTAATGATGCTTTTCATCAAAACTCAGTATAATTTGAATGTGTTTTGAAAAACAGTATATATTTTTGTGATGTGAGAAAAAACCGGTGAAAAAATTCACTCACTTTTCGGTACATTAGATATAATTTTGCCATAAATTGAAAATTATTTTTTTTTAATAATTTTTATATCGCGTGCAAAAAGTTTTGCATAATTTCTCCCTTTATATCTAATGTTAGTGCTGTGACAAACAAAAACACATACCATTCCTCTCATTCATTAATATGTCTTGAATTACACACAATTCAACTGAGAATACAATAAAATACATATATTTTAGAAGAGTTTTTGTGCTTTGAATTGAATTCTCAAAGAATTTTATCACTGGTTATATATATTCTGGGTTTAGTTATCAATGCATTAAATCTCTCCTACCCTCCCATTCTCTCCCTCTCCCATACTCTTACTAATTATATAACAATGTATTGAAGTTAATGTGTATTAAAATACAATAAAAACTAATGTATTTTAAAAGACATTTAATTTAATTGAGATTTCAATTCAATTCTCACCACTCATCGCCAAAACTACCACTCATTTCAGTGAAGAATCTTAAGCGTAGAAAAAGATTTTCGACTCTCATGGATAACAGGATCTAATTTCCTAACCCTTAACCCCTTTTTCTCGTATTTAAAAAATCTCATTTCAAGAGTTATATAAGTATTTCATTTTCTTCAAATCCATTGTATGCTAACTGAGAAAAGACTTATTGAAAAATTCAATCAAAGCTTTCAAATCGTTTGCAGTAATTGTCTGTTTCAGTAGTTATGCATCTCTTTGTGGATAAAAGACATGTCCTTTTGAAAACATAATTAATATATTTTTTTGTTATTTTTTGTCTCAATTCTTATGAAGAGATAAACAAAACGACTAAAACCACTAATCGTTTCAATGGATCTAATGATAAGAAAATTGTAATCATTTTATTGCATTGTATTGAAAAATATTTGATTAATTATTAACCGATAAAAAAACGTTGAGATATTTTTTTCTGATATACCTTTCCCTCACAATTGAAGCGATAGTAAAGAAATATTGCATTTATTTTTTAGGTCGCAATCAATTGAATACTACTTTGTTTTGTGTGAAAGAGAAATAAATAAATACTGTATTTCTCAGTCAATCGCTATCTAACTCTTGTGTCAAAACATTTGTGCACATAATAGACATAACTGTGCGAAAGGAAAAAAGTAAACTGTGCTAACGATTGGCACCGATAGTGAAGTGAAATACAAATAAAATCCTGATATAAAATAGTAGCGAAAAAAATAGCATCAAAACAAATCAAACACTATTTTCTCATCGCTTTGATTCAATACAATGAGTGGCCAGTGGTGTCTGAACTGAGGGAATGGTAGTTCATCGGATCATCACTGAAATATTTGTGTGTAATATGAAGTGAAGCTAAAAAACTTGACTTCAAATCAAAGATAATTAACGAAAGAGTGGACACAAACGGAAAGTGCAAACTAAACACAAAATAAAATATATAAGCCTTTCCTCTGCCCGGCCTTTGAACGTAAGTGCAAAACAAGTGAGCTTGTACACTTTTCTTCCAGCGCTTAAACTTTTGCCTCAAATTAAATATTGTGTTCAAAACCTAAAACTTGTTTTTCATTTTTTCAAAACTTATATTTAAGTAGTTTTTAACTCAAGACTTCAATCAATGATAAGAAACACAGAAATAGTTTAACGCAAAACGTTATCTTCAGAAACAAAACTGAAGTCTTATTTCAAGGAGTAATAAAATATTTGATGAAATTTTTGCTGCACTCTCTGTATGGCATCGGCCTATGAGTGGGTGTCGACCCAAACATTAAGTGTTTTTTATATAAATCCAGTTTTTTTTCTGATGAAAATCTATCGTCTCTTCACTGAATGTGATTTGTATTTGATATACAGTCAGTCAGTATATAATGCTTACAATAAATATATTAATCTTATTTCAGATGTCTTTTCCCTCCCCTCTCAACCTCCTCTCCCCCTCTCTCTAAAGGACCATTGATTTGTGGCCCAACATATGAAATGACCTCAACTTCTAAGGGGTTTTTATCATTGAATAACTTAAGGAAAATATCTTTTCCTCTGTTAAGTTGTGTCTTCAGAAGAGGAAGAGTACTCTTAAAGCAAATATAAATATAAGTAAAATCTGTGCAAAAAATATAAGGCTTTTAGAGATAAGAGTGAATAAGAGAAACATTTCTTCTGTGAAAAACAGATATACATTATGAGAAGGGAATGGTATGTATACTATGTTATACACTCAGTGTTCAAAACTCATCCGCAAAAACGTCTTGTTTTTTACCCAAACATAATAGAAATGCACGAAAAGTATTGAGTCGTCGAAAGACTTTGACTATATTTTTGGTCATCTATTCAGTGACTGAGTTATGATTTTATATCAAAAAAACTGAAAACATTTTTCTTATATTTTTTTCTCTCTCTCTCTTCTCTTCTCTTGCATTGAAATGAAAGACATTATTCTCCCTTTGCTTTTGAAACTATGATTTAAGTCAGTCTTATTTTTTCTCCTCTATCAGAAAGCACTGGTAGGTTCTCTCTGTGCATCAAAATATGATGTGATTGTCCTCTTCTTTCACATTTATTGATGTATTTTTTGCTTATGTTTAGTATATTTTTGAAATGATTTTCCGATATTTGATATTTCTTTTCAGTCTTTATGTTTATATTTGTATTTTTAGGTACTTAACCCTTAAGTATATTCAGGGGTTTATTCACATTTTCCAATATTTCATTATAAGGGGCATAAATAAATACAATATGAATTGAAAATCAGATGTATTTTCCTTATACTGAACACTAATCCCATTACAACAGCAATATTGAATTATTTGAACAGGGCAAAATATTTACACTGTAGTGAAACAAGAGTTCAAATCTTATCAATTGTTTTACGTTTTTATTTGAGACTCTTTTCTCTTATCTCTAACTTCACTATTGTTTGACTCTTATATTGTGCTGTGATTTGCGAGTGAATGAAAAATATTTAGCATTTTTTTGGCCATTCATTCAAATTGTTATCACATTTATCAGTGAAATCCCTATTCTTTAGCGTTCATTGAATTCATATAAATCTTTGAGACTTTTCTTTCCTTTGATTTTGTTTTTCAGTAATAATACGGAAAAACATTTTTTTTCTTTTTCCTCACAAACTATTGAAGAAAATGATAAAAAACGAGAAAATTTAATCTCAAAATTGAATTTATAGTTATCTTTCACTTCAATAGTAAAACGGATTAAGAAATTTGTTTTCTCATTGCTATCTCAGAGTCAAAGATATTGAGTGAAAAATAAAATGAAAATAAATTTCACAAAAAATTTAATCAAAAGTAAATCAAAAACTTTTTTATATTTCCTTTTTCTTCAGTGTTTTGTTGAATAAATGGCTTAATATCTGTAAAATTGATGCTTCAATTCAGCGACAACACCCCTGTCTACCGATCCCCTGATTTTTATTTTTTGCTAGCTTTCACATACAGAGACCCTGTTTATCATTGACTGGATGAGAAGAAAATAAATAATTATCACTTCGTTGTTGGGTTTGATATCTTCAGTTCAAACGTTGAATGCAATCATTGGTTTTGTTCACAATATTTCACAGTTCAGTGAAAATGTAATTCAATTTTCAATTTCTTTATTAAATATTATTTTCCAATAAAAAAGATTTTTACGCTTAAGAGATGAAATATAAAGTGAAATACAAGTGAAAAGCAATAGATATATATAATAAGAGATTTTTATTTTACCCTCAACCAAACAGTTATTAATATACTAAGGGAATGGTGTGTTAGATGGGTATTAGCTGTGCAAAAGTTGATGTGTATTTAGGAAATGGAGTTTTTTTTCTCTCTCTCCCTGTTATAAACCTTTTCCTTAAATACAATAACTGTAAGATTCTGTGCTCTTTCTTTCCCCTCTTCCCTCTCATCCCTCTCCACCTTCCTCTCCATCAAAACTATCATAAATATAAGACTTATTAAAAAATGTTGTAATTTAAGGGGGTTTTAAGCGAAATATTCTTAAGAGCCCCTAAATTCTGTTGAAAAAGTATTATATTCTTTGTCATCTATTCTCAAACTTAACAGCACTTCTAATATTGAGATTAATTTTCATTTTATTTAGTCTTTTATTAAAATTATTTTTTGTTTTTTTGTTATTTAAGTGAATGTTATGTTCACTAAAAGGAGACTTAAATTAGATTAGAGTTTGAAAACTATTCCCAAATTTTAATATATTAGAGGTTTTTATGAAAAATCATTTTAACTTTATATGAATTTTAGTGTAAAAAATATATTAAAATATTTTTTCCGTTATTTATTTTAAGTAAAATCTCTTTTAGTCTTATTAATGGTTTTTATAAAATAATTTGTGCTATTTTTTAGATCAAATATTTTTTGTTAATCCAATATTAGTTTTAATCAAAAGTAATGATCGTTTACTTCAAAACTTATGGAAAGATTTATTTTTTGATATTTTTGTAAATAGTTTTATAAATATAGTTTGAATTTAATCTCTTTTTTCAGAGATTTATACAAAAATTTGAATTTCAAAAGCATTTCAATCGTGAATTCAGTTTTAAATGATATATTGATAGATATTATTGAAATTTACATAAACTGTAAACAATATAATGAATTAATTTTAAAACTACCAATGTCATTATACAGCTTAACTAATGGTAAGAAAATTGAAAATAATAATAAATTGAAGATCTTATACCTTGATACATTTTATATAAAATAATTTTAGACAAAAATAATCTATTTTTTTTGATGCAATTATTATCTAAAAATAAACATCACTTTTGATACAAAAGTTATCATTTAATTCATTATCTCTTGTGTTTATTAAAAGACCCTGTTCATTGAACATTCAATTAATTTTGTTATTAATTTACATTTCAAATCAATTGTTGTCTCAATCCTTAAAACATTTGATTCAATCGTTAATTCAGTTTTAAATGAAATATAAATTATTGAAATCTAAAACAACTGTAAACTATTTAATGTACTGTTTTTTATGCCACCAATGTGAATTATATGTGAATCAATCGGATAATCAATCAATAGGTCATTTTTAATTTAAAATGCATAACAATCTATCTTGATAAGCATTATATTAAATAATATTAGATTTTAATATTTTTTATATAATTATTATTTGCAAATATAAATCACTTTTTACACAATAATTATTATCCAAACTGTAAAAGATGCGATAAAATGTTTTTAAAATTACCAATGCCAATCACAAGGTAAGGTATTGGATTATGTATCAAAACAGATTATTATTTGCAAATCAATAGCACTTTTTAACACAAAAATTATCATTCAATTCATTGAAAGATATTTTTATCTTTATTTTAGTCAAAAAGCGAAAGGAATTTCAAAATAAAACATTTTATTTCAATCATTGGTTCAGAAAAACACATTTTAAATAAATTTTTGTTTTCATTATCACATAATATAAAGAAATTTATTGCAAACGAAAGAAATTTATTTCTATTTTTGCAAAATTAACTGCAATTTAAATGCAAAGCGAAATGAGTTATAAAAATTAAAAGCATTTTAAAGAGAGAAATGTCTTTTTTCTCTTCACTTCACTTCATCTACTCTTGTGTTCATTAAAAGACCCTTTTCATTGAGTATTCAATAAATTTGTTGTTACTTTACATTTCAAATCAATCTTTGTCTCAATCCTTGAAACATTCAATTCATTCTTGAATTACAAATAGTTTTCCTCTTCTGAAGACAAAAAATATATGCATTTTATTGTCAGCGTTGAGAATGAATGCCATTATTAATGATATTTCAGACGATATTTCATTCAAAAGATAATATGTTTTTTGAATTTTTAAGAGTTATTAATGTTTTATATCTCCTTTTATTTGGATTTTGTTTTTTTGATGTATTTTTTATAATAAAATTTATGACAAATCTTTCCCTAAAATAGGTTATTGTTTGGCATAAAAAGCATTTACTTTTGATTTCCTCAAAGTTTTTGTAATTTTTTTTTCGTTAAATATATTTAGTTTTCAAACAATTTTCCTCTAATTTGTTGTCTAGACTTATAAATCAGTGAAAATTCTATTACTATTCGAAAATTGTTTTTTCAAAAGAAAAACTGTTTTAAAACTCAATAAACTGGTAATGTTTTGTGTCATTAAAGACAAAATGTGTTATTCATTAACGTTGTGTTAAATAATATTTATTTTTTTCCAGTGATATAAGTGTTTGAAATATTTTTTATTATTATTTCATTTCATAAAAACCATTAATGAATTGATGGGAAAGAAACTGTTGTTTAGATTCATCACAACATAAATCACTGTCCGTTTGTGAAGACAATTGTGTTTTTAAATACATTTATTTCATTCAATAAATGTCTATTAAAAGCATTTGTCGGTTGTGTTTGTGCTGTTGTTGTCTGTCATTAATGTTTACTTATATAGCAATTCATTATTTGTTACAAAACAATAAAATGCAATAATATTTACATTATTTTATTGTTTTTTATTTCAAAGATATAAAAAATATTGTTTAACAAAACATTTCACACAATTCCGATGACTTTATTATAAATTGACACTGATGATACAGAAAATTACTCAAAACTAAATTTACAGTTTTTGGTTAATGTATAAAATATATGCAAATGTTTCTGAAATTCAGTTATGATTGCTAATATAATTGATACAAAATATCTAGGTTCTAGACAATTATTATATGAACAAGATGAATTGTAATTTATTTACAATTAATATCTATTTTCAAAATCAAATAGTTTTTACTTAAACTTAGATTTCATTTCCGATTTTGTTTTGAATTATTATTACTATTGATTTAAAATTGAGAATTAAAAGCGAAATATATAAATATTTTAATTCAAGGTAAAATTTTATTTAAATATTGACAATGGTCATTAAATATGTTGAAGCTGTGTTTTCCGAAATGTACCTTGTTATTTATTATTAAAGTTATTAAGAATATAATGAAAATTTGATTACAGTTTCTGACTTCACATCAAAAGTGAGTGAAATATGATTTAATTAAATGTCGTTTAAATTCAGATTTATATTCAAGTGATTTGTGACAACAATGTCAATTAATTTTCAAAATATTTAATAAAAAAAATTTCGTAAAATAGACTTTATTTTGAATAAATTTAATTTATAAATGAACATGGACAATAAATTGGAAATTATTTGATAGATTAAAAAATGTAAAGGATAGTTTAATCCAATGTGTTTAGGGCCTCCAATAGTGTTTTCTGGAAATTATATTGGTGCTATTAAATTATGAAAAATATATGCTTACAGTTTTAACTCAAAGAACACATCGTGAGTTACAAATATAATTATAAAAGCTATTCAGTGTTCAATTCACCTTGTTATTTGTTTTTTACTACTTACAACTTGAAACTATTTTTTATTTCAAATATATGAAAAATATTGTTTGAGATGATCAACTACCAGATGACTTTATTATAAATTGACATTGCTGATACAGAAAACAACTCTAAACTAAATTTACAGTTTTTGGTTAATGTATAAAATATATGCAAATATTTCTGAAATTCAGGAATGATTGCTAATATATATGATACAAGTTATCTAGACAATTATTATATGAACAAGATAAATTTTAATTTAAATACAGTTAATATCTATTTTTCAAATCATTTAGTTTTTACTTAAACTTAGATTTCATTTCCGATTTTGTTTTGAATTATTATTACTATTGATTTAAAATTGAAAATTAAAGCCAAATATATAAATATTTTAATTCAAGGTAAAATTTTATTTAAATATTAACAATGGCCATTAAATATTATGAAGCAACAATTTTCCGAAATGTACCCTGTTACTTATTATTAAAGGTATAGTATTAAGAATATAATGAAAATTACAGTTTCTGACTTCACATCAAAAGTGAGTGAAATATGATTTAATTAAATGCCGTTTAAATTCAGATTTATATTCAAGTGATTTGAGACAACAATGTCAATTAATTTTCAAAATATTGATCCGATTTAATAACGGAGGGTTTATTACCACCATTAGTGTTTTCTGGAAATTATATTGGTGCTATTAAATTATGAAAAATATATGCTTACAGTTTTAACTCAATGAACAAATCGTGAGTTAAAAATCTAATTATAAAAGCTATTCAGTGTTCAATTCACCTTGTTATTTTTACTACTTAAGCTTGAAACTATTTTTAATGCTATTTATTTGAATTATAAAACTATCAATGTGTATTAAGCGTGTTACATTAATTTAATTTACATTTATAAAAAATGGAACAACCACAAATGTAATATATCCAAGAGTAAAACATAAGATCTCCCTTGCTGCTATTTGAAATTATTCAGTGAATTGTTTACAGTTTTGATCACATATTTCAAAGTTATTAAAAACTATGTCCAACATTACGCTTATGTCTGATATCATAAAGGATACAAAATATTCTGGGAATTACTATCAATAAAATTAATTAATTTAAAATTGATTACAAATTATATCTGTATTTCATATTTAATTAGAGATTACATGCCTTTCCCAACACTGAATACAAATTGTAATCAAATTATTGATAAAATTACAACAATTTCTTCAAAAAACAAATCAATTATTAATGAATTTGTGGCAAAATATTACTCAAAATTAGTGTTGAATTCTTGAATCAAAAAGATTTCAAATCTAATTCATTAGACAAAAAGGAAATGATTGAATGCCTCCGCAAAAACTTCAACCCCTGTGCCCCTAATCTCGTATAAATCTTTAATCAGATTTAAGCATTGAATACAGAAATAAAATATTGATTTTTGCATACAATTTCTGTTCACCTCCTGTTCCACTTGGCACTGGTATTACATATTTTCTTCAGCACTTTGTTTTCTCTCTCAGTGTGTATATATTGGGCACAAAATTTCCGACTGAAAACTGAATATCGATTTACAGACATAACTGACAGACAAATCAATACATACAGTGGTGAGTGTGAAGGCACTGGTATACTGGAGCCCAAGAAATAGTCGATTCCTCTCTCACTTGATGTGAAAGCGGGAATAATTTCAGCCCTTATTTGTTGATTATTTTTATTGCTGTTCACTATTGATAGTAAAGTCAATCATAACTAAACATAAATTTACTCTTTTATTATGTGAAACACAACTAATGATATGATTACTAGCTATTCATGGGTAGGGTATCCGAGGAGAAACTATTGCTTCATTTGTTTGGTCTCTTAAATAATAGGCGAAAGCAACAAAAAAAATGATTGCGATATTTGTCTAAACTTTATTTGTGTATACATTTGCCGACAGTGCAGACATTGATTATATACTTGTGCTTAAATGATATTTAGATTACAATGAAGTGCTTTATTATGTCATTAATATTGAAATTATTTGAAAGGTTTTATTTAAAATTATTCATAACTTTCTGCTTGTTGTTTGCATTTTTGATTTGATACTGAAATTATTGAGTAAAACATTAAATAATATTTTAAATAATTAATAAAATTATGAGTTTTTTAGTGAAATTTTATTTATATTTTATTTTATCTCAAATATGTTTAATCAATTAATTATAATTAAAGTTAAATGAAATAAACACCAGGTATCATTCATACTATAGTATAACACAACTATAATTTATTAATATATTAATTCAAATATATTTAATACATGTAAGAGATAGACAATAATTAAATATAATCAAGACCATTTCAAATTTAGAATTAATTTAGCATTTTATTTAATTTAATAAACTATTAAATGACCAATGTCAGCACATATATAAGCCATTTATCAATTAATATCAGTTTAAATTAATATTAAAAATATTTAATTTTAAAGGTGCATGGACAGTTAATTTATTTTTAGAGTCTACAGAAATTGTGTGTTTATAATGAATTTCACTCCTTATCAAATTCGCCTGGTTTATTTGGTTTTGAACATACCGTCGGTTTCCCATTCCTCTCATTACAATGTCTTGCACAGCACTTGTGAACATCGGTACAAGGTTCACGAAAATCTCTGCAGACCTTTGCACCACCAGTGATCCCAAGTATAGCCAACAATAAGACCGCGAAGAGTGCGAAGAGGTTTCGGAAATTCATTGCCCTTTGAATTGAGTTTAGACTAAATGTAATAATAGGTAATAATTAATGCTATTATAAGACAACACAAGAAAACACGGAATGTCTTAACTCTGAGACCACAAAAGTATCAATGATTTTGGTATTAAAATCTGTTTTTCAAATGTGGTTTCAATTTAATTAATTTAATTCAAGTTTTTAATTATTGTAAATATATGGGGTTACCAAGCTCACCTGAACAAAGATGGGTAGATTTTTAGCTGAATGTGCACCAAATTATTTGAAAGGTTTTATTCATAACTTTCTGCTTGTTGTTTGCATTTTTAGATTTTATACTGAAATTATTTTGAAAATAACACCTAACCTAACTGCCCCTCTACCTACCTGCGCCCTCCAAATCCACCCTCCAGTAGTCGCCTTCCCCTAACTTAACCCAAACTGTGATGAAAACACTAAAATATTTTCATAACAATTGAATTTTGAAAACATTTAAATTTTAATCAATTTGAAAGCGCGTGCAGTAAAATGACATTGTTGCAATTATTGTACACAACTGTCTTTAATTAATATTACATAAGATTAGATTAGATTAGAAATATTATAGTATTATTAGGAAAGGGTTCAATGAATCGATAGGAAAGATATGTAAAGAGGGAATCGATGTTTGAGTTTGCCATCGATGTGCGCAACAAAAATAAGCTAGAACATTTCAGATTTCAAATAAGCTTGAAATTGTGATTTTATTTTAAAACTTTAAAATGACCAATGTTAGAGGCATACAATATTATGCAAGCATATTAATATCAGTTACAGTTTAAATTAAAGCAATTTAATTTTATTGTTACCATGGTGAGTAAATAAATGTTTTAGAATCCACAGGGAGGTTTGCTTTACAATGGTCAGTCAAAGAGTCAGCAATCAAGAATCTCAATAGGGATCTGGTTGACCTGCCTTCTTTGGCTTTCCACACTTTTTACCATTATTAGTACATTGTCTTGCGCAGCAGTTTTCGTTACAACCAGCACCTTCAGGTTTACAGCCAGCGTTCACATCACCAATGATTCCAAGCATAGCCAACAATAGGACTGCGAAGAGTACGAAGAGGTTTCGGAAATTCATTGCAATTTGAATTGAGTTTAGACTAAATGTAATGAAAGATAAAAATTAATGCTATTATAAGACAACACAAGAAAACTGAATGACTTACCTCTGAGACCACAAAAGTATCAATGATTTGGTATTAAAATCTGTTTTTCAAATGTGGATTAAGTTTAAGTAATTTAATTCGTGTTCTTGATTAAGGATAGGGGTTACCAAGCTCATCTGATTTAGAGAGAGAAAATGGATAGTGACCAGTTTAAATCTGATCAAAATATTAGGGGGCTATTGGGGAATGGGTTCTACATTTGGCATAAGTTTTGGACCACTTTTTTGATGATTTTGTCCTAAAATTGAAATTGATTTTTTATTTTCCCCTGAATTCTGACTTTCCCCCCATATTTTGATGTCATATCCTCATAGCTGTGATTAGAGACCCATCTGTAGAAGAGTATCCATTACTCAAAACCGGATAATCCCTGTCCTCTATATTAAATAAAATGTTAGCATATGTTGAAAATTATGGCCAAAATAT
>JAQGAT010000762.1:0-23380 GCA_034687845.1 Pantelozetes paolii
GTGGTCAGATATATCCGAAAGACTTCAACGCAAGTGATGGCAATGTTGTGGCGAATCATCGGAACCACTGAATGGCATAAAACACGTGAAGACTTACACCAAATGCTGTCCAACAAAATGGTCGACAACTATAAGGCGTTATTACAGGAAAATAAAGAGGAATACGAAAGATAACTACAAGAAGTGAGAGATCTCTCCCAAAACACCATCACATGTGCCGACACTAATGCTGTGGAGATGACGAGAATGAGGTCCTTAGAGACAAAGTTTCGGTTTCTCACTCATCAGTTACAACAACTCCTGAATCAAATGAAGAAGTGATGGAAGAGATCTCAATCATTTTGCAATCAATTCATTACAATCCTGGTCATTGAATTCAAGGTCATCGGTCATTTCAATGTTAAGGTAAATGTTATTTTACCTAATTGTACTTTATTATACTATATTGTACTTGTACAATTTATAATCATTTTTATTAATAGTGTTAAAGATGCGTAAAAGAGGAAAACGACTGCAAAATGGGTTCACTAATGAGGGTTTGAGACAATTGATGGCTTAATGTCTTTGACATTACATTAAAGTGTTGTCACATTAAGTCAACTGTTGTTTCAAACTTTCAAATTGTCATCAATTGTACCATAAATTAGAGTTAATTAACATTTTCTTTGTTTTTATAATTTCTGAAATAAATATCATTTTATACAACACTTAACAGAGTTTTTGTTATTTTCTTCATATTTGTGTTATATTTATATAATTCAACGATAAAGCCATTAGTGCTGAGCACAGGTGTATTTTAGTGGTAATAGGTTTACAGTATAGTCATTATTCACGGTTAGAGTTGCGGTCAACATATGGACAGTAGTTTTAGTTAATACCTCTATTTAGTGTAAAAATATCATTGAATCAAATGTTAATTAAATACTAAATGATTTTTAATCAATATTTATATAAATGTCAGAAATTGTGAAATCATTTATTCATTTATAATAATTATAGTCTAAAAATAAATCCATTAAATACTAAAAGCAAATGAAAACTAAATAATCGATAACTTTCTCATAAATTCATTATTTATTTCAATATTTTATTACAAAATATAATTCAATTGAAATTTAAATATAATTTAAAATCCAATCAAAGCTTTAAATATTTTCACATTTTAGTAGTTATTTAAATCACTTATATTTCAAAAACAATTTGCATATAATTAACGGAAAGTTAGATAAAATTTGAAACATTTTGACAAATGTTTGCGTAAACTATTTTGTTTGCTCAACACAGGGGCCAACTAAGGGGTGATTAACTATTTTTAATATTATGCGAATTGAATATTAAATTACTTTTGAAAAACTCACAAAAACTTCTTAATTAAATTGAAAATCACTTTAACCCGATTAACACGCAAAATATTAGCATGCACATCTAAATAATATTCCTGGTTCATTATCTAAACTTCAGATATTATAAAGATTGTGTGTTATTTGAATAAACACTTAAAGTTGAGTTGAAATCTTGATTTCTTTTGAATAAATCCAATGAGTTTTGTGTTTAAATGCATTTCAAGTGTTTTTTTCAAACAATATTTATATTTTCATTTGAATTACAATACACTTAAAAATAATTTGATTTATTTCTCAGTATTTTATAGGATTTGTGCAAAATTTCAAAAGCATTTGATATTAAATACGTCATCCTTTGGGACTATACCTTAAGACCTGTTTTGCATTATGTCTAACAAATAAAACCATTTTTGAAATTCATTTATTATAAAACAAATTGTTTTCTGTTTAGTTTATAATAATCTGAAGACAAGGAGAAAAACCTAAATTGTATTTCAACTGAATTCCAAGACATTTGAAATAATGATTAAATTATACAAAACATTAGTGTATTCTTTGGGCGAAAGCACTGATAGAATCACCGGAATCGCCTGAATTCATGCCCAGAATATCGTCAGCAATGGTAGTATAAAAAGCAATTATCGTTAATAAATACAAAAACTATTATCTGATTAATACACGTCTTGTCTTAACTGTTATCTCATTATGAAGTCTTCATAAAACAAGAGATTAATTGCATTACTGTTTGAAAAATATTTTATATAAAAGTCTATTTCGTAACAAATATTTGCATTACTTTCTCAAAAATAAGTGAAAAATAGAGTGATTTCTGTGAAAAATAAAACTGAAATCAAATTTGATTTAGTTTTGAAAGACAAGGATTTGATGACTAGTTTTGGCACAAAATTCATGTCTGAAATGCATTTTTGAAAGTACTGTTCATCTAATGACCAAATATTGGCGAAGTTATTGCAAAATGTATTTCTCAATTGATTCTCATAAATATCCCGATCCTTTAGCAGCCAAGACATACTGCAGTTACAGACCATTGGATTACCCCTTAAGTCAATTACATTTCGGGAATCAGTGCTGAGTATTGGCTCAAAAATATTTTGCTCTAAATATGACAACCGATTGTACATTAAAAGCAAATTTATTGGTCTTTTTGTGCCTAAAAACGCCTCAAATTCAAAGCTATTTTCAGTCAATTGATTGTATTGTAAGTCAATGTTTATTACATGATTGGCCGGCATTTCAAAGTCAAAAGCGTTGGCAGCGATACGGATGAGTCGATCCGCTCTAATGGTTATGTGTTTTAAGTTATGTAATTCATAGAAAGCAAAGTTTGGTATATTTGTTAACTGATTGGCACGTATTGTAAACCTTTCAAACCTGGACTGTCGTCCCACACCCATGAATGCATAGCTCGGAAAACTGGTCAATGAATTCAATTCAAGACTGATTTGTCTGACATTCACTAAAGAACTGAAGGCATCGAACAATTGGTTTATATCCCGTTTCCCTAACTTTGTTTCACCCCTTTGTTCAAAATATTGTATGAATTTTGCTGTTTTGTTAAAAGCATGGGATCTTATTGTTCTCAGACTCATGGCGTTAATGACTGTTATGTTTTGGAAAGTGATGTCTGAAAACATGTTTTCTTCAAATTCTTCAATCATTGGGTTTTCAAACACAAAATCACTGAAACTTTTATCACTTTTCGCCAAATTATTGCTCAAATCCTGAAATATATGTTTTAAGCTATACTTAAGTTGTTCACCACATGTTATAATCCTATTGTCAGAGCACAGGCACGGATGTAGGACACGGCCCGTCGGACACATTCCAGCACTGGCTATAAGTTTTCCGCTTTCTATTACTAAACCGATTGATAGAGTCGTCACAACTCTGAACAAAAACGCTGTAATAAAGTGAAGTAAATCTTAATTATATTTGTCATTACAATAGGAAAAGTCATAACCAAAACCAAAATCAATAAAACATATGAAATGATAAGCAATACTAAAATTATTTATTATTATAGCGACAAATAGACGATAAATAATATATGTGTTAATATTTTTGCCATTTCTTACCGAAAGTTAACATTTTATTTGTCATAAAATTTGTGTAACATTTTTCTTTCGCCTTTCGTATCAAAAGTATAGATATTTTCTCAACACTTGAGTCCGAATTATAATCAAATAAATCACAGAATTATGTATTACTTATAAAATAAAACACTTTTTGAAACAAATACATAAATCAAAGCATAAATATTTGACAGCACTTAATAGTACAGAAGATATTTGTCGACACTTTTAGCAATAGTTTTATTTAATATTTCACACCTAAGGAGACAATTGTCTGAATGAGTGGCACAGGAATTAGTGTCCAATATATTCAGTCTTCAGTTACAGAAAACTGTGTCAAAACAGTTGACTCCGAGATAATTGCATAAACTCTGTCATTTCACTTCATTGTGTGTCTGAGTGTAGACTTCAATCTGAGGAACAGTAGATTTGTTATTATTCCTCTGCTATTGATTTCTAGTAGTCTGTGGTGTCTAAACATTTGAAAGCCCGAACACAACATACACATCACGTAAGTCTTTGGGAACAGTAGTTTCGGTCACATATGCGCATCACTCAATGAAAACTATATTTTTCATAAGGAAGTGAATGTTAGGAAAAGCCTTTCACAAACAGCTCAGCCGATAGTGTCGACCAATTCAGCGCTCAGACTCTACTGACGATCATATTTCATATCAAATACAATATAAGCCGTAATCAAAGCCAATAGAGTGTAAACTAACGCCAAATAAAATCTATTTCACAATCAAAACCTATTTATTATTAAAAGTGTTTTTAAATTAAAAATTTCAATAAATATTTTGAATTATTATTAAAAATGTGTTTAATATTGTGATAAAAGGGATATTAAATCAACTTTTATTAGTATTTATATTCCGGTATATTTAATATCACACATAGAGTTTGACTGAATGTATAAAACAGACAATCAATCACTCAATTCGTATAGTGTTTGGCCAAACGGTGCGAATTGACATTTGGATAGATTGCAAGCCTTTGTATCTGAGAGACAAATACTGGGCTCTTGACTATAATAGGGAACAAATAAATTCCAGAGAAACCCCCTTAAACTGAATGTTTAACAGAATCGACAGAATATTCTTTAAGACAGAGAATATAATACTTTTATTTGGTTTGCGTTTTCTGTCGATCGATATAATCATTGAATGAAAACTATAGTAAAGAATACATTGAAACTCATTGAACAACACTTTCTCCGTATATAAGACATGAAATATTTGTATTAAAGAAAAACTAATAAACTTTTGGTCAAAACTATTCAAATAGTTTTGTTTTATATTTTGATTAAAACGATCTGAAAATAAAATATATATTTATTTCTTTGTGTTTTGAGTAAAATACAGTGTTTTTGCGTAAAGACAGACAATTTTTGCGTACATTTATTCAACAATTCTTGAACTTATCTTTAAAAACAAAATGAGGAAAAAATGGGAAATATTTTCAAAGATTATTATTATTGTATAGAATATTCTCGGAAATGATAAACAAAATACACTATTATTCTCAGCACTGGCTGTTTGTGCTCTGACTTTCAATTGAAATATTTTTTTCTTGTGTGCCATTTATTTCTTGTCTTTGAATACAAGAGAAATTGAAATATATTTTTCATATTTAAGTAACACAAACATCACTTTCAATGCGTATATCAATAAAAATATATTTTTTGTGTGTATATAAAAAAAGTGAGTCATTCCTCATAATAATCGGTTTTTCACTTAAACTTACTTTCATTTCCATTCTTTGGCTTAAATTTTGTTTATAGGATCAGAAAAACCTTTCAGTCATTCAACGAATAATAACTTGTTTTCCAATCTATTGTTTGTCTGAATTTTCTCTAAATGTTTATCACATTTGTATGCGATTTGCATATAATAAATGTCATTTTCAACCATTAAATGAAAGCTAATTAATGAAATGTAAGAGAGATTGGATTTGAAATTCAATTTTAATCAACATTTTATTTAATTAAATGACAAAATCATTGCTTTTATATGTATTTTAAGAATTATTTAATTAAGTTATTTGATGTCAGTATTCATTGAAAATAAAGTCAATTATCTATAATTGAGACGACATTTGAATGAATTGAATGATAAAAAGTGATAATATTTTGTGGATTAATATTATATCCATAACTAAACTATATTTTAAATTCAAAGTTCAGAATATTTTAAATAAAAATGTTTATAAATGAGATTTATTTTAAACATAATTTTGCAAATTAACCAAGAGTTCAATTATGATCTAGTTGCTTTAGATAATTGTAGCACAAACACTGTTTGATGTTCATAAAAGTTTGAAACAATAAAATTTCTGAATCCCCGGCAACTAAAACGGGTAATAGTGTGCACTCGAGACCGAAAATATTTTATCCACCTTTCCTTCAGCCCTTTCTTTGTGAAGAGTATCGTTTGATTTCGGATATACTTTAACACATCTTTAAGGTTTACTATTAATTAAAATACGAATATTTTTGCCAATAATTTAAATCCTTATTTCATATCATAGACATAATAACTGTCATCAGATAATGACGTTTATGTAATCATTAAAATAATATAATAATTAAATTAAAATAATATTAATTATAAATAAAATACCAATGATTTGCAAATATATTTTGTAAGTCTTATGACATCATTGAAATCATTTACAAAAAACAAGTTATAATTTGTGACAAAACTATTTTAACATTTATAATGAAGTGTTGTTTCGTTCAGTGAAACAATAGATGAAAAATTATATTCAAAAGTTATAATTATTATGAATTTATCTCCAATTGTTAATATTTACATATTGAAGCAATGTCAATCTATTCTATAATTATTATATTCTGGATTATTTTAAAGTTATTACTATTTATTGGGTGTTTTATTTCAAACATAATTATTTATAATGTTATTAAAACAATGATAAAATCAAAACCGATGTCGAGAAGCAAAAGACCGAATCAATTGATGACAAGCTGTGTATTTGGGGAACAATTAATAATTTTATCATTTATTTCATTGCTTTTCATATTTTATTTTCAATTTATTTGGCAATACTTTGATCTAAAAGTGATTCTTATATACAATTCAGTTGTATATTATTTAGAGATGATTCCGATGTATATCATAGCCTTTACAATGACTGTCCTCTCATGTGATCAATACTTTTCATTAACGAAAGTATTTAACAATCCTTTTGACAAAATATCCACAAAATTAATATTATATATCATTTGGATATCAAGTGTTTTGCTGTCGATTCCAATGGCTGTGAAAAATGACTTATATTTTTATGACTTCAGAAATGATTCATTTGTTTGCAGTTATTATGACTATTATTTGCATTCACTGATTACAAACAAAGTGTTTATTGTATTTCAAACTTTAATTGTTTATATTTTTCATTTCATAATACCATTGCTTTCTGTTATTGTGTTTTCAACATTAATTTCAATCAATTTTATTCTCAATTATATGACAAAAGTCTCAAACTTTAAGTCAAAAGCAATGTTTAGATTGTTTTCAATTAATTTATTGTTTATATTCAATATAGTATTCATGATGGTATCAAATTATCATGTCAATTTTAATACTATAATTGAGATTAGCCATGGTAACTTTGATGATCATAGCTTACACTTTTGCAATTCCAGTGTAACCCAGTACATATTATCAAATATATTCATGATTAGCCGTATTTTCTATCCAATCATATACTACTGGTTTAGTAAACACTTTAGAAAACAATTCATTGTTTATTTGAAAAGTTTTAAAATTTATCAAAAATATAAACAAAAATTTGTTGAAAGAAATGATATTATAAATCAAAGATTTTGAATAATTTTAAACTCAATTATTGTTATAATTATTATTTAATTGTAAAATAAAAATATTCACATTTAACTAAAATCAGGGTAATTTAATACCCCTTAGAATAATGGTTAAAAGTTCTTACGTTTACAATCATTATATTAATTGAAATGATGATTTGCAAAATACAATACAATATTTTATTTAATATTAATTAATTATAAATAATTTGTGAAAACAAGTTATCAATCGCAGGGAATATGATATGAGTTTATAAACAAATAAATATCGATAAAATAATTTAATAATAACAAAGTGTTACCAAGAATATTATCATGAAAAGTTTTAGTTAGAAATTATTAGAAATTTGATATCAATAAACAATTGAACATGTTTAAATCAAAGAGCAATGGTCTGCTGGAAAGGCAACACAATCCTTTTCCAATAACATCTTGATAGACTTTAATGATTTATCAAATACATTTTTGTCCTCTTTATTACTGCATTTTTGACCAAGTTGCATTTGACAATTCAAAGCCTGCCATTGAAAACAACACCATTTATCGCGTTGATGACTGTCACTGGTGACACCCCAATCATTCATAGCTTTGTCAACGCATTGTTTCATTAATGTCTTATCCGGACAATCCTCTTGAGTACAGTTTACAAGACCCACAACAAATACAATTATAGCATAAAACTTCATATTCTGTTGAGAATTAAAATTTAAGTTTTCAATATATTTAACCATGGACAACCAATTGATATTTTAATATAAATTAATTATAATTTAACTTGATAAACTTACAAGTATATAAAATAATTTTGCAGGAGCAGGCTGTTAAAAAGAAAAACTTGAATTATATGAATGAATTATACAAAGAGTTTATAATAACTTATTTTATTAATGCATTTAATATTTATACAAAATGTGAAATGAACTTTCAATTACCGGTAACAGATATAATATTGAGTGCATTTCTTGAATCCAAATTCCTATTTCATGTTTCTTAGGAAATCACAATTAGTCAGACATTGATTAGTTTTATATTTTAGTTATAAATTATAATAATATTGATATTTATAGTAAAATTGATTAACATTTATTTATATTTATCAAATTTATAATCCGGTTAACTTTAATAAAAGCCTTGAATATGTGTTGTCAGGATTTTGTTGAAGTGTGAAAAACATTTTTCCAATTATTCAAATAATGTCTTCAGTTTTGGACAATCACTCAATGCTGTAGTCATTGATGACTTGCTATGAAAGTGAGGTCAACACTGATATTACGTTTTCTATTATATAATCCTTTGATCGTAAAATTCACTTATGATTTGATTTCATTCAAGTTATCATTTAATTGAAAACTATTTATTTGAAAATAAATTTAGTCTAACATAGCCCCTAAAATAATTGTTATCTGACCAATGTTATACTTCAAAGTCCAATAAATGATACATTCATTTATGTAATAATCTAAACGCAAATCAATATATTCTGGGCTAAACTCTTATCACTTATTCATTGATATTATACCAGAGTTTCTGCGAAATTCAATATAATCTGTAATTTCATAAATGATTGGATAATACCGTAATTGAAAAGCACTGGACGTCTACTCCTAAAACCTAATACAATAAGTACTCGACTTTAAATGTAATGCTTTAATCAATCGTTAGATTTATTCATCGCTTGTTATAAACGACTCAATAATTTCACAGAATTTACTAAAAGAGCCGAAAGACTGCTCTAAACCAACAGTCCTTTCAATATGAATAACAACTGACTCTTGATTAACAACTCAAACAATAATAACATTCATTGCGTCAGAAGTAGTGATGAAATGATGAGTATTTAGCCTCAAAACAGGTCTACCCTTACATCCCTGCGCTGTATCTCCGCCCAAGCGATGAACAAATATGGGTATAACTCATGAAATGCTGTTCCACTACATCCCTGCGCTTATGAATGCCTCTAATCTAATGCATAACTATTTTCAGTAAACAAATGAATTAAAAATTAATGAATTAATAAATTGTTAAAACAATGACAACGACTACAACTGAGGAGAGTTATGTCGTCTATTCCCTAACTCCAGAGCCCTTTCCCGGCCAGTCATCTCATATTGTGCGCAATTATACCAGTGATGACAAACGGTTGGCCACAAGTATATGTAAGACAATCGCAATAATTGACTCACAAATCACTTTTGAGCTAAACTTTTGGCAATCTTTAGGTCTATTCATAACAATCTCTTCAGTGGTTTTGATTTGTCTCTTCTTTCTGATCGGACACTCATTTGGTTCAATACTTTTGATTATATTTTTGGTTATTTTCATTACACTTCTCGTCATTTATTTCGTCAAACGACCAGTGCTTTGGTTCCGTCCGACCACTTCAGTAAAAATACCCAATTATTGTCTTTATTACATACCAGTCCAACAAATGCCGGCAAACAATAACAATAATTATAATATGAATGCAACTAATTCTGTGAAATATGTTTACCCGGGGTTACATCCGGCGCCGGTGTATACTGAATGCAAAACAGTTAAGAATTAATAATGCATTTGAAGTAACAGATTGTGTCTCTGTTTTTGCCCCTAAATTAGGGGCTCTATTAAACCAAACATTAAAACTATTCCTCGTTTTAGAAACTATACTAAAAATCAATACTTATTTTTATATTTCAATTGTTTGAGCACTGAATTGAATGCACTGTTCCTAACATTTCAAATGTCTTTTATATAATATTTTTGAAAATTTTTTCAACCATTAAATAAAATGTTTGAATGAAATGCAAATATTTGATGAAAAATGTGGTTTTCTTTCTCTTGTTTTCATTTGCAAACAATTGCTTTGAAAGTGAATACCAGTACTAATGACGAGAATATTCTGCAGACAAACACTAACTTTAAATATATTTTAAATCATTGTTTAGTTTATGACTGAGATTTTATAAGTATTTAAGTCTCAATACATTGATATCTGTCTAATACTGAGGAGCCGGTCATCAAAAACCAACAATTTTTAGGAGCGATCATAAGGTCTTTGATAAAGAGATTGTTTGATGAGTTGAAGAATCCTTTAGTGTTTAGTCTTTTAGAAACTGTTTAACAGTTGAAAGCATTTTTGGATTTGTTGTTTAAACTTTTGTTTCCCTTTCAGACAAAGGGATGAAAATTGATTTAATGAATAATCAGTTTCGCAATTGATTTGCAACTAAATTGTTATATAATATCTATTTCTCTGACAAAACATATAATCATTTGTCTCTCAAAACATACAATTTGTCACAAATTATTGAACACATTATTAGCTAAATCCTGAGAAATGGCACTCATTCTGAGAGCACCGGATCATTATTTGAATGAAAGTTAGCCTAAAAATGGTCTCATATATTACATAACAAATCTCAATCCCTAAGTGCTGAGTGATTTTCGGTATTAATGAAAATAAGTGTTAAAACAAAAGACATTTTATCAATATTCACACAAAACAGTGAATGAAATAAAACAAAAATGTTGTAAAACATGACTTTGTGTTCAATGAACTAATTTTTCAGTGATTTTTTATACAATACTTGAATGAATCACATAATCCTTTGTGAAGACTAATCGATAAATCAATATAAAAGTCATTCACAAAAAACCAAACAAAAAAATCCGGTTTTTCTTAATTGAAAACATTTTTCACTATTTTTTATTCACTTTCAATGACATTATAAACACTTTTTTTTAAAGTAAAACACTTTGCGATTCATTGAGTGATAGAAAGCGTTAAATCAATAAATTATTAATTAATTTAATTACTTGTTATAAACCCTGGGATTCATTGAGTCTATTATTAAGGGGTACTTCTTCTCCGCCACGGAATGCCATCCAAACGGTGCCGTCGAGTCGCTTGAACTGGATTTGTGGCGTTCCCTCAAATAATCTCTTAGCTCTGAGTGCAGTCGAGTGCTTAAAAGCGATAACAGCCCAGGCATTGCCTTTGCCATAATTGATATCCAATTTGTCCTTCAACATTTTGGCCACTTTCTCCAAACGGCTATGTTTTGTCATATTTTCATAACTGATATAATAAACAGAAGTCCAGTCCTCTATCCGATCCATCTGTGCTTCGGATAACTTCTTGGCTGTCAGTGCCTTATAGGAAGCCATCAGAAGATAGTGTTTATTATTAGCTCTGATTGATATCCAGACCCCATATAAACGTTTGCTAATCATATCTGAGAGGTCTGAAGTGATAACAACACTAAACCTGTATTTTTGATCTTTGAATATCTCATCCAACTCTGACTTCAAGACTCGGGCAGTCTTTCTGCTGCCGTACTCGTGGCTCAGGGTCTCATTGACAACAGTCTTACATCTGTCCACCTCTTGTGTATACATATTGGTCTCTATTATCTCAATATTGACTTTTCTCACTCTATTTACTTGATATTTACGTTTTGGACTCAAAGCAGATGCAGATATATTGCCTTCACGTTTGGGACTCAATCCCTGAACAGATCTATTGTTCAAAGGGTTGTCCAAACCTATTGAGTTGTGAACAGGTGTCAGATTCAGCACTGAATTTAATGTATTGTTTGCAGAATCGGTTGTGTTTTCGGCTATTAATTAAACATTTTATTAACAAAATTAGGAAAAAGTGTTATAACTTATCATTAATTTAGTGTTTATTATGAATGAACTGACGAAACACTTACCACAATATATCTCAAAGCAATCATATGTAATGAGAATTAATCCAAATAATGATAAAAATTTCATAATTAATATGAAAACATAAAAACTTGGATTTGATTGACACAATAAAAATGAAGTCAAACTGAGTTTTGAAAACAAATTAACTCTTTTTCTCTTTCAAAATAAATTAAACATTTTGTTGATATAAAAGCAAAATATTTGTGAAACGATATGTTGGCTCCGACTCTCAATTAATTCAATCAAACCTTTAGTTGATATTTAATTAAAATTCATGACAACTGAACAGAACTTTATGTACTTTTGAATTGAAATTCAGGGAAAATAAGTATTTTTGAAGTTTAAACATAAGATTGAAATCAGTTTTGGCTTTGATTTTATAAAATACAAAATTTTTAATAACTTTTATAAACTTTTAAAACGTTTTTTCATTTTAACAGTGATTTTCTCAGCAAAACATTTTCAACTCATCTAATAATTGACTAAACATTTAATTAATTAAACAAAAAAGCTGTTGTGAAGACTGTTTGGGTGTTTGTGTTGAACAGGTCTGCCGTTTAAGCACTCTTTGGTCTATACATAAGACCTCCCTTTAGAGAGCTGTCGAGTGCAGTGATTCGATGCACTCGTCCACAGTTCGGGTGCACTGGTCTTTGGTCGGGACCGAAATTTTTATAAGCAGTGGTCACAAACAGTTCATCAAAGTTTGGTCCACCAAAGGATAGGGATGTTGTCAGAGGACAGGGAACAGAAACGGTATCTAAAACATCACCGGTTGTTGGATCTACTTTGAAGACCCGTCCGTTTCCATAGGAAGCGGACCACAAGTAACCCGCTTTGTCAATAGTGAGGCCGTCCGGATGGTCATTGACCGTCAGGTCTGTGCTGTTGTCGCCGTCGACTAAAAGTTTTTTGTTTGCTATCAAAACATAATAACAAATAAAACAATAAAAAACTAAAACAAATATGAATTCATTGTTTATATACTAACATACGGTTCCCTTTTCGAGATCAAAGTCAAACACATATATCTTCCGGTCCTCCGAGTCATTGACAAACATTTTCTTATTGTCGTGACTCCAAGTCATACCATTAGTTAAGTAAAACCCTTCGGACTGTTTCACAAACTTATTGTTTTCCCATTTGTAAAGATTACCCTTTCCTTTGATAACACCCTTTGCTGTGTCATATATGGTTCCCATCCATAGTCTTCCCGATGCGTCTGCCTTTCCATCGTTGAAGCGTTCAATACCTTTGAACTCTGGGGCCACTTCTGCCAACACCTCTGTCTTCTTGGTCTTCCAATTAAGTTTAACCATCTTGCTCCTTTGCGTCACCAAAATATCCTCGCCGTTGGGATAGGGATGTACTAAAGTCAACAGATCTGTCAATTTATGGCATTCCCCGTCAGCACTGGTAGTGTTCAGACGACAAACGGAGAAGTCATTGATGTCTACGTGCCATAAGACCTGTGTCTTTTCATCCCAATGCGGACCTTCTCCTAAGTCATTGAAACGGTGTTCCACTGAAACTACATTGTACTTGACTTTGGCGTCAGAGTAGCCCAGAGTTAGGGCTAATATGAAAGTAAATGTCTTGAAATCCATTTCCTATTCAATGAGCAAACAGTTTGAGTAAAACTTCTCTCAATATAAGTGTAAAAATAATTTTCAGATTAAGAGACAATTGAAGTAATCTTTGTGTGAATCAGACATTTGTTTTCAATTTTTATATTATATTTCAATTAATGTTTAGATAATAACCCATAAGCACCTGTATATGAGTCGATCCAAATGTCAATTAATATCTGGTTTAGTTTTTTTTTGTTTTAAACAAACGATTATTTTATATTGTTTTCAAAATTATTTAACGTTTTATCAAATTTTATGATAAAATTTGTGTTACATTTCGTAACAATAGTAGAATTTATAACACATTGAGTGAAACACAAGAATATTCTTAACATTTCTTATATTTACTCTAAATTTAAACAAAGTATTCATAAAATTGTTTCAAATGTTTGTAAAATTGAATCAAATATTCAAATATTCATTTGTCATACACGGAGTGTATTGCAAAATAAAGGCATAAATAATAAACACATTTTGTAATCTCATTACGAATTCATTGAAATAAACTTATAATTGATTTATTCATAAAAATTAGATTTCAATTAAAATTTTGTTTATGTTTTGATGTAATAATAAATATAAAATAAAAACTTTATTTAAAATCAATTAAATATTTAAATATTACTAAAGTTTTAATGAGATTTAGTGAAGAAATCGTTGAAAACTTTATCTTAAATATCAATTCAAGGCTTTAATCAAAAGTCAAAGTCATTTTGTTTATCTAAAATAAAAACATTTTTTTAAAAGAAAAATTAAATTGTTTGGAAAATCACCAATGTTAGTTTGAAAGTTATCTTATCAACAACTTTATGTCTTTGAAAAGAAATAAAATGTGAACTTTTGCCCCTTTTTCCCTCTTTTTGAATATAATTTCCTGATTTTTATCGACTGAAATGTAATTGAATTAATATTTTGTGAATTTTTGAAATCAAAATATTTTATTTAAAATAAAATTAATTTAAAACAAAAATATTCAAAATATTTGAACTAATTTTGAAATCAAATTACTAACAAAATCACAACCCCTTAATAAAATCAATATTTTTTAGTGAAATAACTTACAAATAATTTCAACAAAAGTATTAAAAAGTATTGTAAAATGTTCTGGAATATTGTTATAAAAATAACAGGATATGAAATTCAATGAAATTATTAAATCACAACAAAATCAGTGGCAAAGAGTGTCTAGAAATGTAAAAAAAACACAATATACTCTGTATTTGAATATTTTCTTTGCGTTCAGTAATCGATATATTATTTTATGAAATGTTTGTTTAAGAGTAGACTATAAGAGAAATGTAACTAAAATTTTGTTTTTATTTTTTCAAATAGACATTAGTTTTTCGGAACATTAGATGACTTTTACACTAATGTCTTCACTTATGATGAGTTGGCATAAACAGTCAGTGCGTGAGATTAGACAATAAAGATATAAATAATAGTAATTTTGTATAAATTTTCTTCAATAATGACAACAATATTCTTAATTCCTGTCAATATATTCAATGACTTGTATATTAATATAAACATTGAAATGCAAACATGAATTTACTTTTGATATAAGTTTTGATAAAATTGATTGCGAATTGATTTCTGTGTTAAATAAATATCACTTCAAACAACCATATGCTCTAAGAATGAACTACTGGTGACCTAAAAATGAAGCACTGGTAGTAGCATTGGCACCAGAATTGGCGATCACCCAAATCACGTTTGGAGATAACGTAAAACAACTACAACTACAGGCCCTGTCATAGGATCTGATGTAATGAAACGGTGGGTAACGTCACCGACACTTCCATATGTTGTGTGAATTCTCATTAACTTTTCATTCATTTAAACTTCAATATCATTATTGCCTGTCATTAGTATACAACACAAGTACTCACTTCATAGACACTAACCTCTCGTGCCTTCAAATTAATTGTGAATTCCTTTGACACAAAATTCAATTATGACAACAACACAACAGTTCACACCAGTAACCCATGTCATCTTCGATATGGATGGGCTCCTGTTGGGTTGGTATATCAAATATGTCTATAAATATTGAATTAATTAAATATCTGTTTTGCAGACACAGAGCCCAGGTATGAGAAGGCTATCAGTAATGTGACCACAAGATATGGGAAATCTTATAATTTGGATTTAAGGGGTATTTATTTATATATTTGAAATAATTGGTTAAATATTTACTTAAATTTGAATTAAAGTGAAAGTAATCGGAACTCCATGTAAAGACTCGGCGACTCTGATCACTAAAGAACTGGAGCTACCGATCACTCCCGAAGAATATATGATACAATTGGACGAGGAGTATAAAAAGGTGTTCAATGATGTGCCTTTCATGCCCGGCGCTGAAGAGCTGGTCCGACATCTGCATAAACACAACATCCCTATAGCCATAGCAACGAGCAGTAAAAGTGAAACTTTTGAAATGAAGACAAAACATTTGAAACACTTCTTCAAACTGTTTGATCACATTCTTATCTGCTCTGAGGACCCGGAAGTAAAGCGCGGAAAACCCGATCCACAGCCATATCAAGTGTGTGCCTCAAGATTTGATGTGAAACCCAAATCAATGGCCAATGTATTAGTGTTTGAAGACGCGCCGGCAGGTGTCAAGTCGGGGCTGGCGGCCGGTTGTCAAGTGGTTTGGGTTCCGGACAACATAATACCCAGGGATTTGGTGAAACCTACTCTTATCCTCAACACATTGACTCACTTCAGACCAGAATTGTTTGGTTTACCAGAATTTGATTAGTTTTTAACAAATTATAAATATTTTTATAAATATTTTTTAGATTCTATTGAATGACAAAAATAAGAGATATTTTCATTGATATATATTTTTAGACTTTAATTAAAATCAATGAATGAATAAAAATAATTGAAATAAATATTCAAGTTCAATGAAAAAATGGGTTTTTATTACAATTCAGATATAATTTAATCAATAATCAGATAATTTATCATTAATTGTCTGAAAGTCTTACCACATGTGACCATAACTTCAATGTCAATTACTTCACGTGTTTTTATATGAAATTAATGTTAGTTTTGAATTTAATCCAAAAACTAATCATTGATTTTGTCATTTGATTAACATTTTTGACAAATCTTATTTCAAATAACTATTATTATTGATATAAAGTATAATACAAAGTAGAAGTAATTATATCAATAATATTGGTATTTCTTTCTCAGTTTAGTGAATTTCATTGTTTGCCAAAATGGAAAGGGATGTCAGAAAAAGTGCTGAAGTCCTCAAAAAGCTCTGGAATTTTATTCAAATTAAAAAATAACTCAATTTTTGATAAATATTTAGACATTTTTCTCAATCTTTTATTGATTTTTGAAAATTTATTGTTATGTTTTGAAATCCAAAAAATCTCTTTATTTTTGTTTTGTCACTACTTTTTACAAAAACCCATTAATTATTAATATATTTGACTAAAAAGTAATTGAAATCGATTTCAAACATGACTTTGATTTCATATAAAATTTTCATTTAATGACACCAAAAATGATTACTTTTTTCAAGTATTCAAACATTTCTATTGTAAAACAAATAATAAGGTATTCATAAAAGTTATGAACATAATATAATCTCTATCATTTGATTAATGTTTCCAATAAGCAAGGTTGAGCTGACTTTTCTAATCCATATGAAGTAAATGTCAAATAAATTTTAAAATACTATTGATATAAATTTTGAAAATAATTTTTTCCAATGAATTAAATGACTTTTAATAATACAAGTGAATTAAAAGTATAAATATTTGTTTGTTTTGTGAAATTTTACTTAATATTCACACCTATTATACATGTATTCAAGGCTTTCCATAAGGTGTTTGATAATCACTTACTCTATAACAATGGGAACTGGAATTCAATACCTATTTATTGAAAATAACTTTTATAACACTCTAAACGAGATTTGCATTACTTATCAAAGAAATAAAATATTCACAAAATCTATTGAGAATTCATTGATCGGAAAGCACTTCAATGAAAACAATTGCTTTTCAGACGTTTATGACATCAAACAGATGACTGAAAGCTATTTAAATAAAACAAAACTTTTAAAAACTAAAGGATTTAATCTTTTTATTGAATTAATTTCAGACAAAGACTTAGATTTGATTCATAAAAACATTTTCGATGACTTGTTCTCAATGTATGTCAACATAATTGTTGTGTTTGAGAGTCAATCACTTGAAGACATCGCTCAGAAGTTATTCAAAACTTATCATTCATTTCGTTGTTATCTAATAACCCGTAAAAACAATTTGAATGATGTGATTGTGGCTTATATTCGTCCGGTGCTCAACGGCTGTCACTTATATAACGGTGTTTTATATTCAAATAAAATTGATGTTCAAATGAGTGCTGCTTTGAGATCAACACTTTGTAATCTCAACGGAACTACATTAACATTGAGTGTCAATCAGGTATTCAATTGAAATGATTTGATATTTTTTCAATGAAAACAATTTACTCTCTGATAGGAACCGCCGTATTGTGACCTTGAAGAGAGGAATGGCATATATTTGATGAAACCCTCGGTTGAGGAAAAGATGATTAATATATTAGCAAAAATGTATAATTTCAAGTACACTCTAGTGTACGGAAACCAGAGTTGGGGTAGTTATGAGAGCGGGGTTTGGGTGGGAAGTGTTGGACATCTCTATAATAAGGTATGAAATAAATTGAAAATCAGTTGATCTTATAATCAATACATCGATTGCATAGACGGCTGACATAGCGGTGTGTGATCTGACAAGAAATACCTTTCGCTCAGAAGCGGCCGACTTTACAAAAGAGTATTTTATGGTTCCGATCACTTTTGTCACAAGACAACCTGGGTTAGAATCTAAGAACTGGATAGCTTTATCACCGTTTACACCTGATGTATGGCTGTCAACAGTATTCTCATTGATATTGACAACGATTTTGACACAACTATTGTATTCAATGTGTGATTCAAATGAAACTCAATTCAAATCCATAACCCTTTCATTGATTGGTTCTCTTCTGCTTCAGTGTATGTAAACATTGATTTCAATTCAATTGATATACATTTTATAAATGGTTTTTAGCTGACGTTAGGTTACCTTCAAATCACATCTCAATCCGTGTGCTGACATGTCTTTGGTTTATATCTACGATGGTTTTGATGGCATCCTATTCCGGGAAGTTTTATTCACTCCTCACAAACCCGGTGTATGAGGAAGCGATTAAGACATTGGATGACTTGGAAAGGGTATCAAAACGTAGTGACCACTACATCATTACAAATCCCGGCGCTTATTACTATATGTTGTTTGCAAATGCCAGTTGTTGTGGTGCTTACTATACAATCGGTCAAAGAATGATTGAATCAAAAAAGTCAATCCCTTTCCCACAAACAAACGATAAATCAATTGAATTATTGAATAAACAAAAATCAAAACCAATTATTTTCATCAATACTTTAACCTCCATTTCATTCACTGTTAGAAGTCATGCGACCACTAAAATGCATATCTCATCCGAAACACTTATTATGGATCACTTGGCAATAGGTCTGAGGAAGGGGTCACCGCTGATGAATGCTATGAATAAAGCGTAAGACAGGGATTGTAAGAAATATTTAATTTATTTGTATTTCAAATAACTCTAGAATTTTTATATTCTGTGAAAATGGTTTGTATGACAAGTGGATGACAAGCACTATGATTGAAATCCCGGCTCAGTTTAATAATGATGACAAACCACTAAAGAGTGAATTAATAAAAGTATTAAAGCTTAGAGACCTTCAAAGCATTTTCTATATTTGTATATTTGGACTCATGGTATCGGTTCAGGGTTTTCTCATTGAATCAATAATTTTGTCAAAATTTAGGCAAATATTTCATACATTTATTGCCAATAAAATAACTTATTCTTTGAGAATAATCAAGAATTTGACATTTTGTTGAAAACAATATTAATGTAAATAAAATCAATTTTCTTTACGTTTATAACATTTTTATTAAAATTCATTAACATTTAACGACTTATTGATTAAAATAATGACATATTTTGTGAAAATATGAAACAATGTTTTAACACTAAAAGGCAGTGAAACTAAAACAAAAAGCAAAACCGTTTTACTACTTTTATGCATATGACAAACAAGGTTCATTATCAACTAATTATTAATGATATTCAGGGTAGAAATGAATTAAATGATTTTTCTGAATTAATGTTAACACAATATTTTATGTGTTAATCATTTCAACACAATTTCTTGAACACAAATAATAAAAATTAATATTTGTTATAATTTCCATTAAATACACAACAATTCAATGAAAATGTATTTTCAATTGAAATGATTTTGTAACTGAGAATATGATGACAACCAAACCCATTGATCTCAACCGCACTGTTATAACACTTTCTACACTTGAGGTATGAATTGATTGAATATTAAGAGGAATTCGCATTCATTTTGATTTCTTCACACAAAGTCTCTGCCCTATTGTGACCTCCAGTATATGGACGGGGAATATGTGTTGAAGGACTCAATGCAAACAAAATTAATTCAATTGCTCTCAAAAATGTTTAATTTTCAATATGAAGTTATATACGCTAATCAAACCTGGGGTTCACTTGACCATGGATATTGGACTGGGATGATTGGCCAGGTCTATAACAAGGTTTGATAGCATATGAATAGAGTATGAAAGGTAAACTGAACAAATATATAACCCTTAAGAGCGCTGACATTGCAATCTGTGATTTGACTATTAGTAATGAGAGATTAAAAGCTGTTGATTTTACCATAGAGTATGAATCAGTACCAGTGTCATTTATACTGAAAAAGCCAGGTATTAGTTCCAGAGCTTGGATTACTATAACACCATTTGATTTGGAAGTATGGCTTTCAATAGCCATGACTTTTATAATAATAACAATTTTAACGCAAATATTTTATTCAAAATTACATTTCAACTGCAAAAAAGTAGATTCAATATCCATATCATTGTTCGGAGCCTTTGTTAATCAGTGTAAGTTTATAATATAAAAGGGGTATAAATAGAAATATCATAAATAGTTAAACCTTTTTCAGCAAATATAAACATCCCTTCAAAATTCAATTCAATACTGATTTGCTATACCTTATGGTTTATATCGTCACTAATACTCTCGAAGAGCTATTCCGGAGTGTTTTACTCAGACCTAACACTTCCTAAGTTTAAGAAAGCCATCGAAACATTGGATGACTTGAGTTCCGCTGCAAAGAGTGGTGAATACAATGTCATCACATATTCTGAATCAATTTATTATGACCTTTTTGTTGAGGCGGAATGTTGTGGTCCTTATTATACAATTGGACGAAACATGAAGTCATCCAAAACACCAATGCCTGGCACTACTGAAGAAGGGATAAAGTCTATTGAGAATGCAAAGGAGAGAAATGTCATTTTAGTGTCTGATGTTATTTCCTCTCATTATACTGTCAGAAAAGTTGCCACAATTGATATGCATATCTCATCCGAGACACTGATGATGGATCACATGGCTATGGCTATGCAAAAGGGATCGATACTTATCCAGCCTTTCAATTATGCGTAAGATTTAAAATACTTTTGGGAATGAAATCTTAATTTGTTTTTCATTTCAATTGTTTAAAGAATTAGACAAATGATTGAAAACGGTTTATATATGTTATGGAAAACACAGGTCTTAAACAAGATTAAAGTGAATCCCGAAAAACAAGAAGAAAACAAACAATTTATAAGAGATTTAAGTCTTAAAGAAATTCAAAGCGTTTTTATCATTTGTATATTAGGATTATCCATGTCTGTTATTATCTTTTTGTTAGAAATTGTCCATGCTAAATATTGCTATACAAAAATAGTAAAATCAAAGAAATCATTGAATTTGATTAATGTTAAGACTTATAACCACAACTACTCAAACACATATTTGATGCACATAGAAGTGAATGGATATTATAGAGTTAAAAGGGAAAGGGTAGACACTACTAGAGTAATACATAAATGGTATTGTAACTAAGTTAATAATTGACTCTGTTCATTTTTATTTAAATCAATTGTAAATTTGTTTCTTTTGAAATATTACCAATTTCAAATAATATGTATAAATAAATGTAAAGTATTTAAAAATATATTATTTTTAGTTATTTATTGTTCAAAATTCTCATTAAATATCTTATCAATCATTGAAACTTTGAATTTGTATGAAATCAATGAAACCTAACTATTATGACAATACTTGTCAACAAATTGATTATTATTTCTAGTAATTGTGGAAAAATACATAAAATGTGTTTTCCCTAAAAGAGTCTATCAATGAATTCATTATATATTTTACAAATTGTTTTTGCCTTTCAATTGATTTTCAATACTCTTTGATAATAAAAGTATTGAGAATTTATAGTCAACTGATATTAACATTAAGTGATGGACACCAAAACCAAACCCATTGATTGGGAACAGAACTTATTTAACTAGGACAGTTTGACTACATTTGTGCAAACTAATGTTTTGTTTAAATTGATTTTAAAAACCTATGTATAAGAAGACTCACTGAAAATGGTATGTATTTGTTATATAAAACAAAGGTTTGTATGAATAATTAAATTCATTAACAAAACAATCATTTAATTGAATATTTAAAGTAAAAAGACATTCAAAGCATTTTTATATCGATATTTGCATATTTGTACTCTTCTTATCAATTATTGCTTTTATTATTGATCATAAAATATCAACATTGAAATTAATAATTGTTAAGAATGAATCAAGAGCAAATAACACGATGATTAAATCATAAATTATATACAGTAATAATAACTGACACTGGATGTTTTAGAAATTTGTTTTCCTACTATTGATTGAAATTCAATTTAATACTTATTTACAAAGGCGTGGATATCAGTTTGATTAATAAAATAAAATTGAAGTTGTACATTTATAAAGTGCATTTGCAAATACATCCTTGGTTAAAACAAAAATATATATAATTTTCTGAGATTCATCTTGGAATAATTATCAATAGGTGCGGGAATGGCATTCAGGAATGAATTTAACGCATTTGTCTCATCTCTTCTAAAATGTTTATTTCAGTTCAACTAATACTATAATTAAAGTTATGATAAAATCTAAGCCCAATCTGAACGCAACGGTAATAACTCTATCAGCGATTGAGGTATAAATTATTTAAACATTTTTTGTTAAAATTAATATTTGTTTGTTTTGTCTCAAAGTCTCCGCCGTTTTGTGACATCCAATATATCAGTGGTAATGGAAGTTATGTTTTGAAGGATTCAATACAAAAGAAATTCATTGAATTGCTGTCAAAATTGTTTAATTTTCAATACAAAGTCGTATTCGCTAACCAGGCCTGGGGTTCATTTGACCATGGGTATTGGACAGGAATGATTGGCCAGGTCTATAATAAGGTACAGAATATTTTTAAATATAATTATTGATATTATTTTATCAAATAATGTCAAACCCTTAAGACCGCTGACATTGCTATTTGTGATGTGACTAAAAATCCTGAAAGAAAGAAAGCGGTTGACTTCACAATTGAATATAACCTAGTACCAATGACATTAGTTACAAAAAAGACTAGTCTTAGTTCAAGAGCTTGGATTACATTAACTCCATATCCGCTGGAGATTTGGATTTTGATAATACTATCATTTATTTTAATGACTATTTGTGTCCAAAAAATATATTCAAAAATGCATTTCAATGACAAAAGAGTGGATTCAATATC